>PVKE010017346.1:0-30875 GCA_004027555.1 Craseonycteris thonglongyai
TACCATATGACCCAGCCATCCCACTACTGGGCATCTACCCAAAAAACCTGAAAACCTTAATCTTTAAAGATGTTTGTACCCGCATGTTCATCGCAGCACTGTTCACAGTGGCCAGAACATGGAAACAACCAAAATGCCCTTCGATAGATGACTGGATAAAGAAGATGTGGTACATTTACACAATGGAGTACTACTCAGCCATAAGAAATGATGAAATACAGGCATTTGTGGCAACATGGATGGACCTAGAGACCATCTTATTAAGCGAAATAAGTCAGACTGAAAGAATCAGGAAACATATGACCTCACTTACAGGTGGAATATAAAACTGAGAGTAACAAAGACACAAAGACCTATGGACACACTCAATAGCTTGGTGATTGATTACCTGAGGGAAGGGGAGGAGGGGGGAGGAAGAGTTAGGGTGGTGGGGGGAGTGGGAGTGGACACCAGATATATAGTGATGGAAGGAGAGCTGATTCTAGGTGGTGAGCACATAATGTGATGCATAGGTGATGTAATGTATCTTTGTACATCCAGAAACTATCTAATTGTTACCAATCAATGTCACCCCAATAAATTTAAGAACAAAATTTAAAAAAAGATAAAAATGGTGGTGCAACAGTGACACTCCAGTATCTTGGTATTACGCTTGTATTCTTATAAGTACACAGTGCAAGACCATACCTAACACATAAGACAACTGTATAATAGTGTTTAATGCAGAGGGAAGTTAGTTTGAACACTTACTCTGTGATTTAAAATCCTCCAGGGAAGCAACTGTTCTACTCCAACGACAATAACTTATATATTTAATACTTTCAAAGGGAAAAAAAAATGTACCATCATTGTTTTGCAATTATTTTAAGATGAAGTGGGGGTGAAAACAGAACAAATGAGTCTATTGATTGTTTTTACTTCTACTCCATCCCAGTTACAATCCCATTTTACTTTCTCTGTGACATGGCTAAGTGGATGATTACGTGATCTACAGAAGAAGGCAATGGCCTCAGTACACGGTGAGCCCCTCAAGGGCGTGTAATGATTTCTGCACCGGAGTGCTTCCTGTTCCCTCCGCTTACTGCAAAAGCCTCACAATGATCACCCAGCTACCAGGGCCTCTCCATCTCATCACTTCCACCACATGGCTGCTGGAGTGATATTTTTAAAGCTCCAAACTGACTGTGTCACCTCACGATTTGGAAACCTTCCCAGGAATCACTCTGGCCGAATCATGTGGCATTTACTCCCACTCGGCCCCCTTCCCACGGTTTGAGGCCCATCATCCCAGCCTCGCTTTTCAGAGGGCAGCACTCCAATCCGCAGGGCCGGGCAAAGTGTCTGGCCTTCAACAGGCAATTACAAAGGCTGACGGAAAGAATAAGAAAGCAAATTAGGGATCATCTTGTCTTCAAAAGAAGGGAAATAAAATTAAGTATGTGTGTTAACATCCAGAAGGTGTCAGAGTCACTGGCAAGTAGGTTGATTTGCTCTAGGCACTTATGCTATTGACTGGGCATCGATGACAAAAAAAATCAGCAAGCAGTGTAATGTTTTTAAGTGTTATTGATGATTCAATCCTCCAAAATATTTCTCCGTCAATCACAAAACTAATTTAACTGTCAGCCGCAGAGGGCCAGATGTCAAAAACATGTGTTAAAAAGCCCTAATATGCCATGATCTACTTGATTAACAGCTAACTTGCAGAAATTCCAACAATGTGTTCTTGTTTTAGTCTTATTTGCATTGGCAAGTGTTCCTTGTGCACTCATCTGGCTCCGCACAGGTCTAATCTATTTGTACTTTATCACTGGGTGGGAATGAATTGCAGTGGCCTCCTGCCCTGCTATCTGGCTTTCTCAATGCTTATCTGCTCTGTGGCTACAGCAAGGCTTGGGACACCAGCTTTATAAATACCATGGGTTCTATCTCTTGGGCTTCTGTGTGTCAATCCTAGAACTAAGTCATACTCAATCTTAACTTGCTAGGCAGTATTATTTTTTTTTCCACACTCCAGATATTTGAATAAGTTTGTGGAAATTAAAAGAAATAACACTCTCTCTGGGGTGTAATAATCCAAGTGGAAAGATGAATAGTGCCTAATGGGTTCTCTTCATTGGCCAAAAAGACAGTAAATAATTAATGTTCTTATGAATCCATGATTTTTAATTAATCATTTTAATTTTCTGCACCTCTGTGCCAGAGGATCTATTCAATTACATGTGGATACAAATGGAACTTGTGAGGGGGAAGAGCCAATAAGAAGATAATAATGTCAACAGCACAAAGATCAGAAGGTTTGAGTTTTAGACCTAGTCCATCACACATGAGCTATGTGGCCTTCAGGTAATCCAGGGTAAGCAACACAGTGCCAACCAAGGGCCAACTTAGACAGAGTACAAGTGACTTGCTGGAGTGCGGGGTTGAGAAGTTAGCTTGTGCCATGGTTGATTAATGATGTCTGCCCAGGGCTTAGAAGTGAAGAATGGTGCTGCACATGTCCCAGATTTTCATTTTTGGGCAAGTTATTCCACCTCAGAGTCCATGTCCCACCTTTAAAATGAAAAAGCATGGACTTATTGTTTCTTAGTGTGGTCTTCTGACCACTTGCGTCACAATCACTAAGTTAAAAATCACAAGTTCCTAAGCACCACAGCAGAGCAACTGAATCAGAATCACTAGGAAGTTGAACTCAGGGAGCTGTATTTTAAGATGCTTCCTAAATGGTGAGATTATTTGGATACACTGGAATAAATATTTAAGTCTACTATTCTATACTATGGAACCTTGCATTTGCTGTCCAATGTTTTTGTCTGTGCTTTTCAAATACACTAGCATTGTGGATGGTGGCACCTTTTGAAACTTCCCTCTACACATACTGCTGTTTGCTTTTATTCTTCAGTACTGTGAGAGGCAAAAAAAAAAAAAAAAAAAAAAATCAGACACAAATAGGGTTTGGAAACTAACAGCTAGCAGGTCAAAGCTGGCCCACAAAGCTATTTTGTTTGGCTTGAGCATCATAATTTTTAAAAATCTGAACTTGAATGTTTTGAGACAGGTCAAGGACTCTCTAGCTCACCATAGTTGCCAACAGACCCGACTGCTTCACACCGAACTCACTTCCCTCACTTGTGTTCCCTGCCAGAGTCTTTGAGGCATCAAAGTTCTTTACTTCTCATCTGTGGTTCAAATCACAATTTCTGTGTCTATGGCTGTGGATCAGCAAACTGAACAATTATTGTCAAGGTAGTTCCAAAAGAGAGGGAGAAAGAGTCAGCTAATTTAAATGTGCATTTTGAAAAAAAAAAAGATACTGAGAGACGACAGAAGAGGCCTGCCCATGTGATGCAATTATCAAGTAGTGAAGACAGTTTGAGGGGCCAGACTCCCACAGACCTCAGCTTCCCTTCCCAGTCATCCCCTTGGTCTCAAAGGAAGAGCTTAAATAAAGGGAGTAGTTTTAGATTTGGGAATTCTTTGGGATTTAAACTAGAATAAATCAAATCTTAATAGGGCTAGAAAAAAAAATAGATAAAATCCTGCCAAGAATCTACTATGACATGGAAAATTACATGGTATATGTTTACTTCTGTAAATTTGGAGAAAGAAATGAAGAAGTGCAAATAGGCTGACATCTTGTCACTGAGAAACTATAAAAGGGAAATGTAATTGTTAATTGTTTTTGAACCACATTTCCTCATTCAAATTTTACAAACAAAATTACTGCAGAGAGCTCAGGCCATATGTTCTCGAAAACAAAAAAACATCGTTCCCTGAAAAATCATCATATTGACCCTTTTATTTATTTATCTTTTTAAGATTTATTTGTATTGTTTTTGACAGAGAGAGAGGAAGATACAGAGATAGAGAGAAAGGGGAAGGCCCAGAGCAGTCTCCATAGTTGCACATCATTGGTTTTTCCACATAGTTTCATTCTGTAGATGGGCGCGGGGCTACACAGGGCAGGAACTGGGCCGGGGTCTCAGCCCGGTGAGAACTGAACTGGGGGCACTCCCCAGTTCAGCATATGGGTCCACACAGGCCAGGGCCGGGATTCGATCCCCAGTCCCCGGGGCTGCAAAGCAAGCACTTAACCCACTGAGCCATCCGGCTTCCCCCATATTGACTCTTATAAGTCTTCAAATAAAATTTTTTATCTTATATAATTCAATCCTAAAGTTATAATCTGATTTTTAATAGGAATTTAAAGACTATCTAGCCATAGAACATGACTTTTTTTATTTTCAGTTGCTATATTTTTAGCAAAGATCAGGGTTCTTGTACTAGAGTGTACATCAATATGACCCCGGGAGCTTGCCTCAGCGCAGATTCCTAGGCTCCACTCAGGTTCTGATTCAGTAGGGATAGACGGGGCCTGATAATATAGATTGCCAACAAGCACCCCCCACCAGCCTGAAGTGGAAGTCAAAGCAGCCTTCCTTAAATACATAGGCTTCGGAAGCCTGGGGACCATTTATTCTAATCTCCCCATTCCACAAATGGGAAATTTGAGGCCCTGGGGGAGAGAGGTACTTAACCTCTGAAATCCCATGTATTTTACTTATTTATTCATTGCCTGTCTCTTCCTCGCCCCCATTAGCATCGATACTCCACAACAACCAGGATTTTAGTCTACCCTCTTCTGTCCTGCACCTCCAGTGTCACAGCCAGGCTTGTCGCAGATGGCGGCTCCCACAGTCAGCACCACTGAGGGTCCCCCCCGCACATACTGTGCTAGGCAGTAGGGGAACTGCTAACACACACAAATAGCACACAAACATGGGTGCATTGCTTGGGCTTGGAGCCTAGCAGAGAAGATCCATTAATCATATAAAAACAGATAAAAGCACAAGATTGTAACATGAGCTCTGGGAAGTTCACAGTATTAGGAGAACATAACAGGATTTTACTTAGTAGGCTTCCCTGAGAAAATGGGTAATAAAATAATAACAACACCTGTAACATACCCATTGTTCTAAACACTTTCTACATATACTAATACACATTCTCCACATACAATACACTGGAGTAGGAACTATTATTATCCCCTTTTATAAATGAAGAGAGTGAAGAAGTGCAAGGTTACTTGTCCAAAGTAATAAATGTCAGACCGAGGATTTGAACCCGGAGAGTCTGGATCCAGTGTTCATTCTTAACTACTGTGCAATATAGCTTCTCAGGAATGAAGTCTGCAGAGAGTAAAGAACATTCTATGCTGGGTAATCGCATGCGCCACGGGACTGAGGCAGGAAGGAACACAGTGCACTTGAAAATATAGAAGGCCAGTTACCTAGAGCACAGAGAACAAGGGGAGAGACATAGCGGATGAGGCTGGGAAGAAAGGAGGGAAAGATGGCGGGAGGGAGGGAGGGAGAGAATCAAAGGGGGAGAGTGGGAAGGAAAGAGGAGAAAGGCAGGCTGAGAGGTGGCTGGTCAGACAAGAGCCAGCTGAGATGAAGGCGTGGGCCCTCTGAGCCAGGTTAAGGATTCCACTTTTTCTCCTCCTAAGAACAGTGACAAGCTAGTGAAGGTTTTTACCCAAGGCCAAGGGTGATGTGATCAGGCCTGCGTTTCCCAGACGTCCTTGGCTTCAGTGTGCCAAGTCGACTGCCGGGGGCTGCCTGGGAATAGGAGGCCCCACTGGGATCAGGGGTTGTGTAAGCCCCTGGAGAAAAGCGGGCACGTTTAAATGCACTCAGGTCATCTCTTCCCAACTCTGGGTCAGGACCCCTCGCTGTCCCATCCCAGCTCACCTTCTCAGACAAAGCCTCCTCCAGCGTGGCCAGGGCTGTATCCGTGTTGCTGGAATCGGTCTGCAAGGACTTCACTCTGTCTTTCAGGTTGGTCAACTGCTTATCTTTATCCCTCAGCTGTTCTTGCAAGTTTTCGATCTGAAAAGAAAGATCACCAGATCTAAGGCATGTTTCACTACAGAGCCAGGGCCACAATTGCTGAAGTGGACTTGTTTACCAAAAAAAACCATTTTTTTTTTTTTTAAAGACAAGGTTATGGAAATTGTTCGTATTACAAGGTTATACTTTGACTTAGAATCAACCCTGATTTCACAAGGTCTTCCTTCTGCCATGTAATTCATATTTGCATTTAAGTGGTGCCCCAGATGAGCAGTATATCTCCCTCCATACAAATGCAAGCCCTTCGGACATACAAGCACTATTTGTTCTATCCATTTCTCTCCCTCTCACTAGCCCCTTAGGTCTCATATCCATCGGCCTCACCATGGTGCAATGAATCAGAGAAACCACATATGCAGGATTTATTCACTCAATGAACAGAATGGGTACAGGTTCTGCACCAAGCACCATATCAGTATATAGCAGAACCTATGTAGTCATTCGCTCACTCCTTGATTCAGTATTAAACTCTGTGATATGCCAAATGTTGTCAAGTGGCTGTTTCAAAGTAACCACATGAAAAGCCAAGTAGGTTATCACCAGTAGACTGTTAATGGGAAGAACCTGTGATATAAATCAAATGTAACAAGTACTAAACACTCCATTTGGCAACTAAGTCATGTGCTGGCAACCTACCAGCCACTTTTATCCACTATCTGCAGCCTGAAATAAACACGCTCAATTGCCGATTATAACGCCTGCCCGGAACAGCGGCCAGGACCTTCTGGTGGGCACTGTGGACGTTATCATTCATGTTTTTATGCTCTGCTTTCAAACCACATATTTCTTATCTAAGGATTAAAAGAAAGCCCCACTGTACAAACAATTTATTCATATTAAGGGTTTTAAAATGACAAGGAAAAATAGCAGTACAACTCTAAGATAAGTCCATTCAAAATATTTGTATTCTGCATCCAGGCTTTCTCAGGAAATCATTCCAAATGCCTGCTTCAGAACGTGTGACTCAAACACATTTTTGGACTACTTGATTCATTTCGCATGAATCTGGGATGGCAATACAAATAATGACAGTAATAGCAGCAATAATGTGGAGAGGAAGGGAGGTGACTGCACTAGAAGCATCAAAACAGCTCTGAACAAAAAGACCAATGGCACTGCCGACGCTCAGTCTGCAGGCGTGGAGCTTGGCTAATTTTTCCAGTGCTGATAATGGACATGGGAGAACGAAGATGGACTTTTTCTCCTCCCTCCCTCCCTTCCTTCCTCCATTCTTTCCTCCTTTCCTTTCTTCCTTTTCTTCCTCCCTTCCTCCCTTCTTTCTTTCCTTCTTTTTTCTTGCCAATGTACCTTTTTAATAAGACATGTTTTCTGCCTCGAGGAACACATCCTGGAAACTCAGTTATAGGTCAAATAATTAACCTTCTCCTCCATCAAAATGCAATGTATCCCTACCCAGTACTACTGTGAGAAATCACTATCCCTCCATGGAAAATACAGAAACTCAAAAGGCATAACCATCTACAGTCAAAACAAAGGCTTCCCCCATTCCAGACAAGTGTTCACTGCATTATACAACACCATAAGCACATATATGAGTGAGCAAGAATATGGATGGTTATGTCAGAATGACAGCTGTTATACAGAAGCCAGCAACTGAGAGGACTGACTCTACACACAGAGTGTGTTATTGTTTTGAGTACACCCTCACCCATACAGACACATTTGTGTACACATATATGTGCAAATCCACGGTAGTTCCAAACAAACTGATTAGACACACCTTGACAACCTGAAAGACGGTGCCCTGGACAGGGAAGAGGGGACTTGGAGGACTAGCAGGTATACAGTAAGAGTTAATACAACTACAGTGATCCTACTCATGTTATTCTCTTTTTTCAAGATGGTTATATTCCTTCATATTAAAGGCTTCGTATTAAAACCGTGCATTATTATTTACCTAGCAACTGTGAACCATAAATTACTTGTAGATTCTTTTGTATTTCTATTATTGATTTCCAATTTGATCCCATTATGGAAGTAGAACACACTCTATGAATTCAATTATTTTAAATATATTGAGGTTTATTTTACATCCTAGAGTATGCTCTATCTTGGTCAATGTCACATGTGTACTTGAAAAGAATGCACTGGATAGTCTGGAGTTGCTGCCTGGAGTGTTCTACAAATGTCAATTAAGTCCTGTTAGCTGATAGAGTTGTTCAGTTCTTTTGCATCTTTGCTAATTTTCTGTCCTTAGTTCTATCAGTTGCTGAGAGTATGGTGTTGAAGTCCCTAACTATAATTGGGAATTTGTCTACTTCTCCTTTCAGTTTTATCAGTTTTTATTTCATATATTTTGAAGCTCTTTTGTTTGGTGCATACACATTTAGGATTGCTATGTGTTCCAGATGGATGGCTTATTTTATTATTATATAATGTCACCCACTGTCCTGGGTAACTTTTTCTTTGCTCTGAAGTCTAGTTCAGCTGATATTAATATAGCTGTTCTTCATTTTTCAAATTAATGTAAATATGATATATCCTTTTATTCTTTTACTTTCTACCTACCTATGTCATTGTGCTTGAAGTGAACTTCTTATAGACCTCATATACAGAGAGTGACCAAAAAAGTATATACATTTAGGAAAGGAAAAAACTGTATTAAAATTGAAATACTCCTATATACCCATAACAAAAGATGACTACAAATCACGTTTGACTCCTGCAATTAAAAGAGGTGCTCAAAGTGATTTCCATCAGTGTCCAGACACTTTTGATTATGGCAAACTACTGCTTGAGCAACGTTGACTAAAGTGTCCACCTGTATCGCTGTGCATACTGTTTCCATTTCTTCCTAAAGTGCCGCCAGTATAGATGGTTTTCTACATCCTTTAAGGCTCCCCCTTATTGTTAGGCATGTTGGAGGTTCTGTTGCATATTCACACCTCCATTGTCATTGTACTTCCATAACATTCTCAAATTTCAAATACCACTTCAAAATAGTCTTGTGCTCCTCAAAAGACAACCGTGGGGAAGCCGGGATGGCTCAGTGGGTTAGGCGCTCACTTTGCAGCCTCGGGGACCGAGGATCGAATCCTGGCCCCAGCCCGTGTGGACCCATATGCTGAGCTGGGGAGTGCCCCCAGTTCAGTTCTCACCGGGGCGAGACCCCGGCCCAGTTCCTGCCCTGTGCAGCCCCACTCCCACCTGTGGAGTGAAACTATGTGGAAAAACCAATGATGTGCAACTATGGAGACTGTTCTGGGCCCTCCCCTTTCTCTCTGTCTCTGTCTCTGTATCTCTCTCTCTGTCAAAAACAATAAAAAAATAAAAAGACAACCGTACTTCCGCCATTTTCTTTAACTATCCTGCCTGTCTCAAGGGGACATTATCATTCATTTGATGAACTTCATCTTTTGAGCAAATGTCATACCACACATTGCTGCCATAATTCAATTTAACTTTGAAAATGTGTACACATGGTTTGGGCACCCACAGTAGTTGGCACATTTTTTTAACCCACTCTGACAATGTCTGTACTTTAATTGATATGCTTTGACCATTGATGTGCTAAGGTTTAAGTCTGCTATTTTGTTGTTGTTGTTGATTTTCTCTTGTTCATTCCTCCATTTCTCTAATCTTGCATTCCTGAAGGTTACTTAAAATATTTTTAGGATTTCATCTACATTTACTTATATTATCTCTCAGTACGCCGTTTTGTATATTTTCTTAACAATTGCAGTATGTGGTACAATTTACACATGCAGCATGTCACAGCCTACTGACATAAATATTTTACCACAACATATAAAGTAATGAAATTGTACTTTTTTAGGGTCTTCCTACCTTCCCCACTTCTAAATACAATTCTTCATTACTTCTTCCACATACATTGAACACCACAATACATAATGCTATGATTTTTGCTTTAACCATCAAATATAATTTTTAAAACTTAGGAGAAGAATAAACTATTGTATTTACCAGCCCTCCCCTTTTTTTTTCCATTTCACTGTTGTTCCTTATTTTCTAAAATCCTAATTCTTCTTCTGTTATCAATTCCTTTCTTTTCTTTTCTTTTTTTTTGGAAAATTGCTCTCAACTGTATTTATTTAGTTAGTAAGTTAGTTAATTAAATTTATTAGGGTGACATTAATTGATATCAATTACATTGTGTTTGGACAACTTCTTTTAATCATTCTTTAAGGGTAGATATCCTTGTGACAAACACTCTTGGTTTCCCTTTGTCTAAAAATGTCTTTATTTCCCTCTTAATTCCTGAGGAATACCTCCACCAATCGAGAATTTGTGGCTGAGTTTGTTTGTTTTTTCCTACTTGAAAAACACACCAAATCTTTCTGACCTCCATGGCTTCAGATGAGAAATCCACTGTCATTTAAACTGGTGTTCATTCTCCTATAAATATTGAGTAGTTTCTCCCTGCTTGCTTTCAGAATTTTTTTTCTTTGTCTTTAGTCAGTAAAGGTTTAATTATAATGTCTTGGCATAGACTTTTTGGGTTTATCCTAGTTGGGATTCACTCAGGTTTTGAATCTATAGGTTTATATTGTTTGGGAATTTTTTGGCTATTACTTCTTCAAATACTTTCTCAGCCCTATGTTCTCTCTCCTCTCCTTTTGCAACTCTGATGATATTTTAGCTATTTTGTTATTGCCCCGCAGGTCCCTGAGCAATGTTCATTTATTTTCCAGGCTGTTTTCCCTCTGTTATTCAGTTTAAGTTCTATTGATGTGTCCTCAATCCACTAAATTTATCTTCTGTCATTTCCCTCTACTACTGAAATTTCTTCAAGTGAGGTTTTTTATTTTTTCAAGGGAATGTTTAATTAGTTGTTCAATCAGTTTTATGGCAATTGCTTTAAAATTTGTATCAGAAAACAATTATCTGATTCATCTTGGTATTGGCATTAGTTGGCTCTTCTCATTCAAATTGTGCTTTTTCTGGTTCTTGGTCTAATGAGTATTTTTTATTGTATCCTGGACAACTGAATATCTGTTAGAAGGTTTGTTTGGTTATTTTTTGCTCTCCTACTTATATGGATATCTAGTTTAGCAGGCAGTCGCCCTGCTGCAGTTGAGTATGTGGGTTCTGGCTGACCCCCGGCTTGCTCACGTTGCTGCTGGGTGCAGAACAGGGAGTTGCTCCGGGGACTGACTTTAGGGGTAGAAACAGGTTGGCCTGCCCTGGCTCTGCTGATGAAGCTGCTGTGAGAAGCTGGCGCAGCTGCTAGAAAGTATGAGGTTGGAGACAGGGGCTCTGTTAGCAAGGCTGTCATGAGCAGGTGTGGCCACTGCTAGTCTCAGCTGGCTTTTCCTTTCCCAGTCCTTTGGCCAGAGAGAGCAAGCCTTCCCTTCTCTCGCTCCCTTCCTTGGTCCCCCTTTCCCTCTTTCCTTGCTTCTTTCCTTTTTGTCATCTATGTCTGTTGACAGTCCAGGGTTGCAGGGCTTTCCAGCTCCCAGTCAGGCATACATGGAAGATAAGAAGAAGACCCAGGGGATGCCAGGACAGATCAACAGGTTGAGCCCTAGCCTTGCAACCACGAGGTCCAGGTTTCAAATCCCAGCCCCATATGCTAAACTGCTGATAACTGCCCAGATGGTGACAAAGGTTCTTGCCTCCCATGCAGGAGGCCCCCAGTTCGTTTTCCACCCTGCTCAGGCCCATATCCACCTGTGTGAAATGAGGCCAGGACACAACTAATGATGTACCACTGTGGAGACTGTCTGGGACCTCCCCACTTCTCTCTCTCTCCCCACTCCTCTCAAACAATAAAATAAAAATCTTAATTAAAAAAATAAAAATAAATAAAGACCCAGAAAACTAACCATGGTGTTCTTCAATTCCCGAGGCCCCTGGCCAGCCTTCCTTCTACTTTCCCAACTTTAATAGTCTGTTGAGGATTGTGTATTGAATTAGTTCCAGAAAATCTGAATTAAGTTGTATTGAGAGAGAAGGAGAAAGGACAAGTGGAGGCTACACCATCTTCTCTCATAATTGAAAGCCACCAAATGCTTTTTAGAAGCGGATTGTTTAATTTCCTCTTCAAAATCCCATCCTGATTTAAAACGGGGGAGGGGAGGAGCAAAGTAACTTTTTTTTAAGTGACCCAGAAAACTAGCGGTGAAGGAAGGATTCAGTCAGACTATCTGACTCCAGCATACTCCAGCCTCCCATCAGTTCCCAGGAAGGAGCCTTTTAGAGCAGAAATTCTCACCCAAGAATCTATTCCCACCAGATAATGGAGGAAAGAGAACCGGAGTCTAGCTGGGGGTTGAGTAGTTTCCAAACCTGACTTCCATTTCAGAGTCACTCCCAAGTGGCATAAAGCCATACGGCAAACAAACCCAAACAAACTTCAGCAATTTAAGTATTGGTAAATATTTTCTCAACCAAAATGCAGAAAACAAAATAAAGACAAGGATTTGAATGATACCACTGAGATCTACATTTTTTGTCATGAGGCTGGCACATAGTAGGCCCTCACTACATATTCCTTGACTGTAACGAAAGCAAAATCATCTTTTTAAGTACTGCATGAGCCTTGGCTCAAATTTCATTCCTCCAGTGTTTCGGAGAACAACCAACCACATCATGACACCCTGTGGAATACGTGAGATACTGCACTCAGCACGTTCTACTAAAGCCCAAATTCAAATGGACAGGGAGAAAGCAGGAAAGAAAACAGCTTCCCAAAGTGCATCATCAATATTTAAAGGTCTAGAATGCTCTTTTATCATCAGCAGTCTGACCCCAATGGATAAGTGCTCTAAAATAAAAATGCCTGCTTCCCAAGCTTGGTGCTTATCTGAATTCCAGAACATTTATAAGATTTCCTTTCTTTTAAAACTAATTTTAAAATGTGATCCAAACCCTAACCAAGACAGCATGTTCCCAAATAGTATGGAATTTTGTGTAATTTTTACTTCAGACATAAAATGGATAGGCAGCAAATTTAAGACATCCCCAAATTGTTATAAAAAGAAATTAACCTGAAAATATTCAATGACACAATGACAGGCAAGGTCCAAGAGAGCTTCTAGAAGTCTCATGATGTAAAAATATTAATAAGTGATATTGTAGAAGAGATCTTCATGGTTTGCTAACCACGGCTACACCTAGAGACAGGATGGCAAGGTTGTTAAGAGGTCTGAAGCCTCCTCAACAAGAAAAAGTCCTAATGTCATGTAAGCTCATTTCTTTTGAATGTTGTTACAGTCTGAAAAATTATTTTACTTTATTTTCCACATAAACTGAAAACCTATCAAATTTAAAATGCAAAACATTCCAGTTATTCATATTTTGAGCTCCCCCAAATAAAAGAATAAGCAAAGTATACACAAGGGAATCACTCTATGCCATAAATGTATATTTGCACACACATTGAACAGAAAACAATTAAGAATTTTTATGGCATTCATTTTATCTGAAAGGCATAAACATATATAGCACATAGCTTTTGTATCAAGTTTCGACCATGCATATAGTTACCTTCATTTATGTAGACCCCTTTATTTATTCAAATAGTGCCTAATATCAGAAAAATTGGTTTGCTTATTGCAACACACAAAACACTATAGAAAAAAAGGAACTAAAAAAGAAAAGACAAATAGAAAAGTATTATAAAATCTCATGAAAGTCATATACAAATGATTCTGATTTTGACAAAGATATATCTGATCGCCTGCAGATTTTTGTTCATGCATTTTCTTTTAATATTATACATTCATTTTCCACTCCCTACCTCTATTCTAAACATGAAATTAAGTTAGCATGATACTACCTGCCTTTCATATTTGCTTTGTTGTTATTTCATCCCTAGGCTGTAATTCAATTGCAACTTTAAATTTTGAGTGTATCAACTAATCTTTGACTATTTAAATAACATATATTTCAGTAATTAAAAATTGCCAATAAGATCACTAAAAAGAAATCATTAAACTCTTCCAGATAAAAGCCTTTTCTTGTCCACATACTGTCAATAAACAAAGTGCTAATCATATCAGTTTTTTGGCCAATGTCTCAGGAATGCTTCTTAAGTACTCAAAAGATTAGATTAAATCTCACCTGCAGACACACTTTACAATTCTGTGAAAAATCTAATTCTCAAAGGAAAATTACTTTCGTTATCAAGTTAAAACCAAAGATTCTGTCTTCTGGAATTTGCCGCATCAAATAGCAGCATCAAAGAAAACAATTCACTTTAAGAGAGTTTACTCTTCAAGACCTTGTCTAAAAGAATTATTTAAGAGGAAATTTGTTTGAGAAAATATTTTTTCAAGGTCATTCTAAGACAGCCATAAAACTGTGTCATTTAAATTACCTCAAGTTGATGTCTTTTCCCAATTTTGACTGCCTTCTTGAAGTTTTAAGGGGCCTTTTTTAAAACAAAAGAATTCTTTTATTTATAGTCCTTGTTTTGAATTCTAAATTTGGCTTATGCTCCTTTGCTTTTCTAAGGGATTATATCATTTTATGAACTAAATATTTAAAACCAATGGAGGGAATAAAAGAAGATTTATTTCTCTTGAGTTCAAAAAGACATAATAGAAGTAACTGAATTTGAGATTAAAAGTAGGTATGCATTTGGAAAAAAAGTGAGTCCTCTAACTAGTACTACTCAATAAACTTTTCCAACTATCTATGCTCTTTAAGAAATACTTAACAGGATAAAATACATAGCCAAAAATATCCTCCTAAGAAGAGGTAGGTAGCATTTCAAAAAAGTTCTTCCACCATGTTGTTCTAAGAGCCACCGGGGTGAGGAGGATCAGGACCTGATTCATTTTTGGACTCTTGCATCTACTTCCTAAATAAACAAATCCTGGCTCTTTCTCCCCAAATCAAATACAAACCCAGAGGAAGGACAGGGAGATGAACTACTAGAATGAAAAACAGAAACATTATGTGAAAGCACCCCACATCACTATTTGCAGACAATTTATTTTGTTATTGGTTAGTAACCTTCATGCTAAATGTTCTGTCCCCTACAGCAAATGTTCCATTTCAAAAACACAATAGCATGTGTTGGAAATAGAAACCATGAAAGCAAAAGTTCTGATGGCTATAGAATGTATTTTGGTAGATTAGAAAAAGGCACATCATCACTAAAGCTCAGTATGTCTGAATTTCACTATCAATATAACTTGTAAAATTATAATAAAAATGAAAGTCTTACATCAGAAATCTTTTTCAGTTGCGATGAAAGATCTTGAAAAGGAGATAAGAGTATATTTCACCATTACCAGGCTACATCTAAAGAGGGCTTTATTACATGTAAATATTAAAGGTAATATTTGTAAATTCACTTTTTTTATTTGCATCTTAGAAACAAGAAGTGTAAATGGAGAGTAACATTTCTTCATTTAGGTACATGAGCATAACCTGTTGAAAGATCATTCTGTATTTTTCCTTTGATTTTCACATTTGATTCTTCAGACAATGTGCTTTCTCCACACTGACCAAAAATCGCTCTTGCCTAGATCTTCCAGAGCCTAATCCCTAAGGTCGCAGACAGGACCTCAAAGATCAATGCTTCCAGCGCCCCAACTCCTCTTTGCTTCAGACAGGGCTCTTTCGGGACATGACATTTTGTACGTCATTCTAAAGCCACTAAGCTTCACAAACGTTATACAGTAATTCTGAGCATCTTTGGTGTTTCTGTCAAATATTTTCAAAACTAAGCATGAAAGGATATCTGGATATAAAGGGTTTTGTATGAGGCTAAGGCCGAATTCCTTCTCAACAATTTTTGTGACACCATTGAGTTGTGTTCTTCATTGGAACAAAGGGGTGGTGAACAAAAGCCCACAAGAATGTATAATAATTCAGCAACCTCTGAGAGACACTACATCCAAATAATTTACATAATTAAATACAGTCAGAATCCTAAAGGGGTCATCTATTTCTATCACTCACTATGTTGTGATCAATCACATATCTGCAATATACTCAATTATTATTAATAAAATATAAAGAGTCATCCACAATCGTGTGGCTTCCACTTTGACCACATACAAGAACTGTCTGAGTGCCTGATAATGGAGATTCCGGGTCCCCTGAACCAGAGCTGCTGGCTTATTAGGTCCAGGAGGAGGTTCAGTAATTTGTATATTTAACAAGTGCTCTGGGTCATTCTGACATAATAGTCCATGAATCAAAGTTCTAAAACACTGGAATTAAAACCTTTCTGTATCAACCTGAGTCTGGAAAATAACAATGACTACTCACTCATTTTTCCCTCAATCATCATCATCAAGAAAAATCAGCAACCTGCCTTACTCTCTAATAACTGAAGCTACTTTTCAAAGGTGTGAGAATTCAAAAAGCAGCCCCAGAAAACATGAATCCAGGCAGAGGGTGGCTCAGAGGACCATTCCTCTTCTCTTGCACCTTCTTTCTCACGAACAGCACACACATCAGTGGTATTTGCATCTGATGGGAGCATGTTCTATGAGAAGGCAAGGACCTGTGAAGATCCAATCTCCAAAATCGCTCTTCAAGTGGGAAGTCATCACTTTCTTATGACAAACCTATCACTTTCTTATGACATGGCCTATCTTTACTTAGAACCCACTGGAGTATCTGTTAGAAAATGATCCTCAATCTTTTTTAAAAGAGTATATGTTGTCCCACAGGCTATAAATAATAACAAAATTAAAACTAGCACTGATAAAGCACTTATTATGTACCTGATATGTACCAAGCATTATGCATAGATTACCACAATATAAATAAATAGAAAAGAACTCATTGAAGGCTGGAGATATAACAAACATCCATAAAAATAACAAAACCTGGCAAATCCCAGCGGATAAAGCTTCGACATAAATGAAACAGATTCTGTGTATTCTCTGCCTCTCAAGTTACTGTTAAAAGAACTTCATGAGATCTTAAATGTATTGGAAGAAAAAAAAATCACAAAGAGATCATGAACAGCAAGCCTGCAGGCCTGGGATTTAAACCCTGGCTCTGGAGAGATGAGCCGAAACGGTTAAGCAGGCTTTTCCTTTCCCTGTTTTCAAAGTTTAACATCATCCATTCCTTCCAGCAGTAACCATCTCTATTTGAGAGGTTTGATTACAGCACATGCAGAATTTACAAAATAAAATAATGACACAGGACCCAGATTCGTTCAGCTAATGGGAAGGAGTCTGTCTTTTGCAAGGTGTCAAAAATTCAATCTCATCAACTAGCCTGACACTGAAGAAAACGTACACTGCTTTTTTTCCCCAATTAAATTTCTTAAGCTTTCCTGGGAGACTAGTCTTGTTCTGAAATGGACTATTTAAAGAAGTAGTCTGCTTTTGTTTAGGCACTTTTGTTTCCTATTAAGGTCTAGAATGTGTTTGCTTTTTTTATTATCCAAGGCAGCTCCCCCACGTGTAATTTCTGAATCTCAAGGATTGATGTTTCAAGATGGCCATCCACAACTTCTACCTTTTGTTAACAAACTCTGGTCCCCTTATACCACTGGCTAGCATCCCTAATCAGAAGGCAGGCTTGGGGTAAGGGATTCAAATCCAGATCAATCCAAAGGTGCCACACCGCAGATCACTGCCAAATTCTCCACAAAAGAATATTCAAATGCAAGAGGCTGCTTCAAGGCAGCAAAGGATCTTTCCAGAGGAAAATGGGCCAGAGTTCATGCGCCAGATACATTACCAACAATTAGTTAGTGTGTAGCATGAACCAGCTATGAAACCAAATGCAGAATATTTGTGTAAGCCCTTAGAATAAAATGAAGGGGGGAAATGTGAAATGTCTGAAGTGTTATACCCTGGGAAAGGTACATAGAGTTGCTGGTAGTTAAAAAGAAAAGATAGCTGTAACTTCTAAAAAGTAAAAGCAATTTGACCTCATGTTTAAATTTCCACAGGTTCTCCCCTAAGACTTCCACTTTTCCATGATTCAGTAATTGCTGGCAAGAGGGGCCACTTGCACCTCAAAATAAGGGGCAAGTGGCTAATTATTTCTGTATAGGCCCATCTGCAGATGCAATCAATTGCAGATGTAGAACTGTACCCACAAAATAGAAGCAGCTCCTACACCACAGGAACTCCAAGAGAAGCAATACAATAACCCAGCAATTTACGGCTATATGTCTACTTGTTCCCCAAAGGGATTGCCTTGGTGATTTCTTTAAAACAAATGAATAAGAACAGAACCCCAAATAGGACTTAAGTATATTTACATGATATCAGATGAGCAACTCAAGCTTCTCTTGGTCTAAACCAGTAGTGCCCTACCTCTGGGCCACACTGGAAGAACTGTCTTGGGCCACACATACAATACACTAACACTTGCAATAGCTAATGAGCTAAAAAAAAACGAAGGTCACAGCGAAAATCTCACAATGTTTTAAGAATTTGTGTTGGGCTACATTCAAAGCCATCCCGGGCCACAGGTTGGACAGGTCTCATCTAAATATTAAGGCTTAAGTACCTTCATTGTTTTGCTAATTCTAACTCCATCTTCTTTTAATTCAGGAAGAAAGAGACAAGGAGGAAACAGTATAGCCAGAGGGAGGACTTCCAGGCCAGGTGCTGGGTTGGTTGACTGAATCCTGATGACAACCCATTGATTCTGATTTAGACAAGGAAACTATCACATTTCTATTAACTGGACTTGAACCCAGCTCTGTCAGATTCTAAACACTATGCTTTCTTTTTATTTTAAACTATAGTCACCTGGCCACTACTTTAATATATTTTTTTAATATTTAACATGGATTAGACACAGCATGACCAAGAACAGCTCTTCCATAAGTATTAATCCAGACTGCTCTGACTACATACACTGAACTTGACCCTTTGCCCCACTTCCTGAAGCTATAGTCTAGTAAAAATCAAACAGTATAAGACAGTACACAGTAAATTGAATAAGAAAATCAAGGAACCTTTTTTCCTGATCCATATTATATGTATCGACTCAGTATTGAGCTAATATTTGAATGTCAGGTACCTTAGAAGACATGGCAAAGAAGCCAGTCAAGCTTCTGTTCCCATGGAATTGATGTTATATTAGAAGACAAAGCTAATAAAGAAGCCAACACAGTAACTTCAGACAGTGAAAGTACAAAGTCTATGAAGATCAGGGAACAGAAATTGATGCGAGTTGGGAGTTACGTCAGATGGGATGCTCAGGAAGACTTCTTGTGGGGGTGACATCTGATCAAGGACAGGAATGCTGTGAAGAACCACCTGGAGAGAACTGCAGTGCAAAGGCCCTGAGATGAAAAGGAGAGAGGGACAATCCAAACAGCAAGAAAGCTTCACAAACATGAGCCAACAGAGAGCATCACACCCACTGGTCACAAAGCTTTCATTTCCAAGATGTAACTAAAATCCATGCACAAGGTGAGGCAGTCACCCATTCTTTTGCTATCTGTTTGTTGATTTATTTACTCACTAACTTAACAGATAACTATTGAGTGTTTACCACATAAGGACTGTCCAGTGAGATGATCTAGAACAGGCATCTCCAACCTGCGGCCAAGGACAGCTTTGAATGAGGCCCCACACAAATTCTTAAAACATGAGATTTCTTTCGTGAGCTGTATTTAGCTCATCAGCTGTCATTACTGTCAGTGTTTTTTATGTGTGGTAAGACAGTTCTTCCAACGTGACCCCAGGGAAGCCAAAAGGCTGGACACCACTGAGTTAGAGAGATATTTCCTACCCTGGGACTCCTAACTTAGGGAACAGTTCACTAGCCACATATCAGAACTGACACCAGAGACAGAAGAAGAACAAAATCTGATGCTTGGAGACCCACGCGGAACCTTCCCCTGAAATCCAGAGAGTGCTAAAATGAACTCGGTGTTAGACTGGGCAACCCTCCCAGGTCAGCAGATCAAGTGGTGTTCAGTCTCAAACACTGTGGGTGGGATGCAGCAATACATTCTTAAACCTCAGAGCAGCGGGGATTCTATTTTTAGGGGCTCTACGAGATTTCAGTGAAGGCTGAAAGCGGGGAAAAAGAACCTGCAACCACAAAGCATTTTGTGATGCAGAAAACTGGAGCGGCTCACTACACTCTGGAGTCCTATCAGGTGTAGCAGCATGAGCAGGCCTGAAAGGATCGGGAATTCCCCCCATGAGCTGAGCAACACAGTGACTCTTCTAAAGATCCCCAGTCTCAGTGCTCCAATCTCTGTACAGGGAATGATAACGTTTCCCCAGTCACACTCATTTGTTTGACAAACACTAGTTGAACACTGGGTATCCACTAGGTCCTGGGACACGGTAGTAAACAATACAGTTCCTGTCTTCGATGAACTTCAGGTCCAGGGGAGAAGACCCAGAAATAAACAGGGAATTAGAATATGGGGTGACATTATGAATAAGCATGGAGCTATGGTGATATCTAGGGAAGAGTACCTACCTCATTCTGTAGCGTCAAGGGAAGATATGCTGTAGAAAGTGAGAACCAAGCTGAAACCTGAGGGACAAGGAGGAATTAGCAAGGTGGGAAGCGAGATGGCAGGAGAGAGGAATGTTCTAGTCTCAGGCAGGAAAGCAAGCAGAGTCAGAAGCAAAAAAGAGCAAGAATTTGGTCTGGGGATTGGAAGTAGTTCCAAATGGCTGCAGAAGAAAGCGAAAGGCGGCAGCAACACAGATGAGAGCTGGGTTACACATGTCCTGAGCATGCTATGGACCTTTCCCCAGCAGGCAATGGCAATGGCATGGCTCGACTCGCATTTGATAAAGATGGTGCTGGCTGCTGTGGGTGAACATGGGTGGGGCACAGTGAACAAAGGAAGGGCAGGCAGCCCCCACAGCCATGCATGCAAGATTACTGTAAAGGGGTCCATGGAGCAGTGACTGGACAACTTCAAGAGGTGAATGGACAAACAATTGCAGTTCATCTGTGCAACAGAATCCTACTCAGCCATAAAAAGGAACAGACCACTGATACCCACACCACATGGATGAACCTCAAATGCATTATGTCAAGCCTATAACCAGACCCAAAGGCTGCATGACACTCCACTACATGCTATTCTGCAACAAACAAAAATAGTACAAAACAACAGATCTGTGGTTACCAGAGGTGAAGGTTCACTGCAAAGGGGCTAGCAGAAATTTTGCAGAATGAGGAAACTATTGTATATCTTGAGTACAACCGTGGTCACATGACTATATGCATGTTTTACAGATTTTCAAAAGGTTTTTACGACTTTTTTTTTTTAGAGAAGTTCCAGGCTCACTGCAAAATTGAGAGGAAGGTAGAGATTTCCCATCTACCCCCTGCCCCACGTATGCATACCTCCCCTTCCCACCATCAATACTGCTCACCAGAGTGGTACATTTGTTACAGCTGAACCTATACTGACACATCACAATCATGCAAAGGCTAGACTTCACATGGCAGTCCACTCCTGGTGCTGCACATTCTATAGGTTTGAATCAATGTGCAGTGACATAAATCCACCATCATGGTATACTTCCCTGCCCTAAAACTCCTCTGTGTTCTGCCTATTCATCCTTCTTCCCACTGCCAACCCTTGGCAACCATTAATCTTTTTATTGTCTTCATATTTTCACTACTTGCACCAAAGAGGATGAATTTTACTGTATGAAAGCCATATCTCATACTTTTCAAGTGACTGAGCTGGTAAAAAGAAGTGTCTACTGGTCCAGGGAGGGAGAGGCGCAGCCTACAGCCTGCAGAGGGGCTGGAATACCGTCCAGCTGGGGTTAGGATCTGCAGGGAACGTGAGCAGACTACTGCTGGGTTGTTGATGCTGCCCTGTCAGCTTCACGTGCAGAAAGAGGAGAAAAATGTTGGGATCGAATGTGAGATCCATGCCTGCACGGAAGACTCTCTACCTAATGGATCCTGCTTACCCGCCCAGCCCCCTCACTCCAGTCACACTGAAGTCCCGCAACTCCACCCTGTCTGACTTGGCAAACACCTTGTCTTCTTTTCCCCTTCCCCTGAAATGCCACAGGTCACCCAGAGACCTACCCGCCCAGACTAAAGGCTGAGCCCCTTCCCCGCCCAACCTCCGCCTGCTCTGTGCTCTCAGCCCTGCACTGCTCTTGACGCTACCTGCAGCTGCAGTCAGGGCATGAACTCCAGCATCAGAACTGCAGCCTGCCTTCTGTTTATGGAGTGTCCTTTTCCACCAAGGCTCGCTGGGGGCAGGAACTCCATCTCTCATCCTCTGAGGCCTACCCGGCCCCTTTCACACAGGAGGCCCTCAGCGCCAATGAGTTCAATAAATTTTAGTAAGTTGTGTGCTGAAAACATTAGGTCTGCAGAAGATGCCCCAGAACATCTTCCTCCTCCTCCTCCATTCGTGGTGACTGGGGAAAGCAGGTGAGAAACGCTTCTAAGGAGCCCCTCCTCGCTCGCTGCCCTGATACATGCAGCTGACATCCTGGGAATAGGGCACGTGCAGCCTGGACCTCGTATTGGAGTTCAGAACACGATGCTGCCCTAGGCTGGATGCTTAAGGAGAACTTCGCTCTGCTTGTTTTGGATTTAATGCAATTCGTGATATGTAGATTCAATCAGAGACCCAGGAATAATTTTTCCAAGGCCCTCCTGGAACTCAGATAAGTGCTAGAATGATAACACTTACCAAAAGATTAAAGTGGTTTCAGTATTTCCATGGTAAATCCTTATTTTCAGGGACTTACATAATAAGCCAGCAGTAAGATTTAATTCTAACCTGAAACTTGCCAAATAATGATGGGTTGTTTTTACAGATATTTTTGAGAGAGAACGAGTCCAAGCTTTGTCTATTTGTAAGTTACTAAATTGCCAAAAAAGAGAAACTGAAAAGAAGTTTTCAGTGTTTCTTGAAATCATCCTTGTAGAAAGAAAATATCTTTGTTTTCAACATTAATATTGAGAACCAGTGATCAGAGATGAGACCATTGCACAAGCACGAAAAATATTTTTCATGGGAAAGTCGAGTCAAGCAAAATAGGAGAACTCCATCAACACAGTACACTGGGTAGCCATTAAAACACACACACAAATTTAACCTGGTCACATTTACTTGTCAGATTAGTGTCCCAAGATATGGGAGACAGCAACTCCTGCTGTTCTTCAGACACAATAAACTGAGTGTAAACAGTGCATTGCTCAGGTCACTGACAGCCCCAGAGGGAAAGCCAGACTTTGAGAAATGTCGGCATTGCTCACACTGTCCATTCCGCCTAACAGAAAGTCTAAATAACAGTCCCACAATTCTAGCAATGTGCCCTGGCCCAGACTGTCAACCTCCAGCACATCTCCAGCCACGTTCAGAGGTCGCACCCTCATGCACACCCTGGGGATAGTGCAGCAGTCATGACACCCTTGAGTGCTCTGTGCAGGGCAATCCCTTGTTTTCAGCAGGAAAAAGAAGCTTGAAACGATGTGGCCACGTGGTTTCTGTTCTGGATTCTGTTCTCCATTCACTTTAGGCTTTAAATCAGAGACACTAAATGGAGAGCCAGCATTATGGGAAAATGCAGTAAAGTGCAAGGTCGGCAGTCTCTGGCCCACAGTCCAGTTTCCAACCCCCCACCTGTTTCTGTAAACAAAATTTACCAAAACCTTGCCATGTCCATTTGTGTACATAATGTTGATATCTGATGTCGTGTTGCAAATGGCAGAACTCAGTAGTTGCAACAGAGGCCATCGGGCCCTTTAAGAAGAGATAATACTTGATGACATCTAATGCAGTGGATATGACCAGATGAGATGTCTTGTGACCTTAGGCAGGTTAGCCAATCTCTTTGGGCCTCAGGTTCATCAACTATAAAATGAGATATAAATAAAGTAGTACCTGTCCCATAGGGTAAAGATGATGGCTACAGGAATTAATGCATTTGTAGAAAGCTGGGGGGGAAATGAGATTGTATGAGTTAGCACCTGAAGTTCAGTTTGGGATAAAACTGCCCTTGCTTTGGAAAATGTGACACATTGCATTGTCCTTTTCACGTGGTCTGGGGATGTGGTTTGTGGGGAGGCAGAGGAGCTTACAGAGACCTAAAGTCCACCCTACTCAGGTGGGGTAGGGCGAAGGTGTGAAGGAAGGTAGACAGGTGGACCCGGGAGAGAAGTGGGCAAAGAACAGGGCTGAGCAGCTGGGTGAGCTGCTGGAATGAGCAGACGAATGGGGACTGGTAAGAAATCCCACATGATGACGCAGCACATGCCTTATGAAGGATCAGGGGGCTGGGAGGCTCATTTTCTCAGGTCTGCCCTGTGGTGGCAGTTTCAGGAAAGCCTCCTCACTCCCACCCCTATGGGCCCTGAGCAAGGGGTAAAAGTAGAAGTTCAAGACTAGGTAAAGAGAACAAACATATTCACCAGGGGAGAGAGGTATAGACAAGCTCAACAGTGCAAATTCACAGCTGACGGGCATCCAGCAAACAGGAGGCTCTGAAGGATGATAAGGGCCCCAGGAGAGGGTTGGGCTTCTTATCGGATATGGAACGGGACAAGAAAACTACAGTATTTACTCATCTTAAAGGACCTCCGGGTGACCTCAGCTGACACCTGAGTTATACATACACATCAAGAATGTCACATTGGAACTGACACATGAAACACTTTCCTGATCTTTTCACATGTAAAGGGTGTCCCAAAATTCACGCAAGAGGTAATTTTGATAGAAAACATGTTTATAATTAAAAATTGTAAATTTTCATTGCTCAACAATGAAAACGCGTTGTTCTCTCATGTAGCGCTCCATTTTTAACAACCCTGAATTGTCAGCTGTCACGCTGTCTTTTTTTTTCATTGGCAACACTTTACCTCACAAATGATGCAAAATTCAAATCTTGCGAGAATTTTGGGACACCCTTTACGTGGCTTTATAATCACTGTTGTTATTATTTGCTGGGAGGCCAGAAAACTCGATTCCCATTGTGTTTTTATCTCATGATTTCAATAAGGCCATGTAGTTGCTTCTGGGCCTCACTGGATTATGGCGAATCAAATGAGACAATGTGTACCCTATGAAAATTGTCAACCCCCATCCCAATGTAATGTAATGAAGTAGTTGACTTTTTTTGGCAAAGCATTAACCAGTCTAACTCCTTAAAACAACAACTTCAAAGATTTGAAGCGCTTTACATTTTTCCCCTCTTAATTCCAGGCCATAAAACAGGTAGCCTCCTCAGAGGTGCAAAGGAGATAACAAAGGAAGAGGCAGAAAGGCCAGCAGCAAGCTCTCGTCCCCTCTGTGACAGACTAAGACTGTTGATTCAAAAGCACACCTTTGAACCATCTGTGAACTCTTCCTTCAAGTTCCTACTGAGTTAACTTTGCTAACAGCTATCAATTGTATGGCAATCATTATATCCACTTGGTTTTTAGGATTAAGGCTATACCCTTTTGGGAAAACAGATGAGAATAATATAAAGCATCCTTTTAATAAAATTGTGTACAATACCTGAATCCTGACCTAGGGCTATATGTAGGGCTATGTCTTTGGGAGATGTCAGGTAGTGCTTAAGAGAAATAGCAGAACTGTGCCCACACATGGCCCCAAGTGATGAATCTACTTTGAACTAGAAAAGGGAAAAGCAAATATCACTGA
Source organism: Craseonycteris thonglongyai (assembly GCA_004027555.1). Lineage (NCBI taxonomy): Eukaryota > Metazoa > Chordata > Mammalia > Chiroptera > Craseonycteridae > Craseonycteris > Craseonycteris thonglongyai. Next base: position 25,441 of record PVKE010017346.1, read on the forward strand.
ATGGAGAAGAGTTCAAGGGTTTCAAAATAAAAATTCTGAAGAAACTTCATTTCAAACCCCTACAGTCAGTTTAATTTTGAGGTATCATATGAGTGAAATCTAGGCATGGAGCACAATTGGTGCCCAGCATTGCTGAATAAATGACTGAATAAATGCCATTTACACACATGACAGTATATGGAAATATGGTCAGCTATTATATATTAAATGTTTATTATGACCCATGTGATCTCCTGGGTATTTTTTTTTAAAGATTTATTTTTATTGTTTTTGACAGAGAGATACAGAGACAGATACAAAGAGAAGGGGGAAGGCCTAGAACAGTCTCCATAGTTGCACATCATTGGTTTTTCCACATAGTTTTATTCCACAGGTGGGCGGGGCTGCACAGGGCAGGAACTGGGCCAGGTCTCGCCCCGGTGAAAACTGAACTGGGGGCACTCCCCAGTTCAGCACATGGGTCCGCACAGGCCAGGGCCGGGATTCAATCCTCAATCCACAGGGCTGCAAAGTCAGCACCTAACCCACTGAGCCATCCTGGCTTCCCCTCCTGTGTATTTTGAACATCCATTAGCCCATTTTACGCTTATAACAATCCTATGGAAAAGACATTCTGTGTTCCTATTTCATTGATGAGGAAACTGAGGCTTAAAGGGGTAAAAAATAAATTTACTAAGTCTACATAGTCAGTAGGTCACTGACTCAAGACATTGTCTTTCCAAACAAACAAACAAACAACTCAGAAAACAGTTTAGTGTTTACCAGAGGGTAGGGAGGAGTGGGGTGGTAGATGAGGGTAAAGGGGGTCCAATACACGGTGATGGAAAGAGAACGGGCCCTGGATGGTGAGCTCACAGTGCAATAGACAGATGATATAACGTAGAATTGTACACCTGAAACCTATATAATTTTACTGACTGATGTCACCCCAATAAATTTAATAAAAATTAAAAACAATTTTAAAAAAGATACTGTCTTTCAATAAAAATAGAGGCCCGCCTCTTTTAAAACAATAATTTAAATCAAGTGGTTTTGTCAATACTTAAGCAAGCTGGAAAGAATGGTGCAGTAACGTAATCAAAAACTTGTTTTCAAAATGCTCCAATTTTTATTAAGTCATGCAGAATTGCCCTCATGTACTTTTATATCAAAAAGCAATTAAGATGTGACGTGAGTCCAATGCTGGTCTTTGGAGGCTCCCAGCCTTCGTGGCCGTGTGATGTAATTCAATATCCCAACACAGGGGCTCTGAAAGACAATGCCCGTGTTGGGTTGCAGCCTTCTTTACCTCAGGCGAGACACAGGCCCTCTGTGTATAAGCTATCAAAGCCCCACTCAACTGGAACTGAAACGCCAAGCACCTCGACCTGGGCCCCTTGAGTCAACATCTGCTCCACAGTTTGCCTCTTTGCAGCAGCCAGCCCAGGGAATGTGATCCAGCCTTGCTGCTACAGAGCCTGGGTAGGCTGAGCGAACAGCCCGTGCCCGCACCCTTGCATTCCAGATGGGATGGCAGTGCTCCCTGAGGGAGAGGGCACACCCGGAGGAAAGAAAGACAGCATCAGCCGCCTGCCAGTCTCAAGAGATTCTTCTCTCCCAGAAGAGCAGCACCTGAAGCAAGTCATTTTCCTCCCTTCCAAAGACAATGATAGCACTTTTTTCTTTTCAGACAATAAAATTCATGGAAAGTGAAATGTTTTGATTACCGTTAGCACCAGTAAATTTTATTGTAACCCGTGGACAAATGTATTTACGGCTGGTTCTGAGATACAATCTTAACGTCTATTGTTCAGAAGACATTTGACTTAAAAGACATTAGTCATTGAGTCTGCCCCCAAGAGCTCAAGCAGTGCTTTCCCTATGAGCAGGTCCTGCAGAAGAGGTCAGACAAACAGACTGCAGAGGTCGTGGAGGCTGGCTCCACACCAGTCCCTCTCGGGAAGCCCATCGGCCCCAACCAGCACGAGCTAGCCGCAGGGGCTCTGCTTGTTTCCGGTGAATTCCTTCCACCTCTGTTCCTTGGCCCACCCTGCTCTGAGTCTCTCTTCTCTCTACCTACTTCTCCTGTGTGGAGATGCCACAGAATATATTATAAAGTTTACCATCTTTGCCCTTTTTAAGTGAATAGTTCCATGGCATTCGGGACACTCACATTGCGGTATGAATATGATCATCACCACTATCCACCCTCAAAATTCTTTTCATCTTACAAAACTAAAATTCTGTACCTAGTAAACAATACTTCCCCACCTTAACACTTTTTGACTTCTTTTTCTTTTAATTTGTCAGCATCACGTCTCCTGCTGTTCTGTATTTCTTGGCTGTGTGCTGGGCCTGTGGCATCTTCAGAACTGCTGGATCCTCCTCAGTTGCAAAGCCTCTGTTGGGACCCCAGCTGACTGGGAGGGCTGTGACTTAGGGGTGCGAGTCTTCGGCCTCTCTAAGATGTGCCTAAAATGCAGCACCAAAGCGACTGCCCAGGACCTAGTTTTCTTCTGTTCAACTGGAATAAGTACAAGACATACCCAACTAGCATGAGGGTGTCATGAGGCATAAATGACATACTCATCAAATATGCTTTATAAATATTTATTCAGTTCCTCTTAGACGGCAAAGGCTGATCTGTGCACTTAGGATGTCAGTACACCAAACAGACAACAATGCCTGCCAGTGTGGAACTGAGATTCCAGCAAAGGGAGGAAAATGAAAGACAAATATAAGTAATAAACAAATGATAGAGTGTATTGAAAGGTAAAATATTACAAAAAAGAGATCAAGGAGGGGAAGCCAGGATGGCTCAGTGGATTAAGCGCTCACTTTGCAGCCCTAGGGACCATGGATCAAATCCCGGCCCCAGCCCTTGCGGACCCATATGCTGAACTGGGGAGTGCCCCCAGTTCGGTTCTCACCGGGGTCAGACCCCAGCCCAGTTTCCACCCTGTGCAGCCCTGCGCCCACCTGTGCAATGAAACTACATGGAAAAACCAATGATGTGCAACTATGGAGACTGTTCTGGGCCCTCCCCTTTCTCTGTCTCTGTCTCTGTCTCTCTCTTTCTCTCAGCCAAACGCAATAAAAATAAACCTTAAAAAATAAAAAAGATCAAGGTGAGCAAGGTAAGAAGGATAGACTTGCTGGGGTAGGGGCAAGCAGGCTACATTATAGAATAATAGTCAGGGTCAGGGTGAGCTTCACTGAGAAGGTGACAGCAAAGGAAACACCCAGGTTGGTGAGGAAATTACCCTCATAGCACGTAAAGTATTACCACAGCACCTGGCACAGAGGATCTGTGCAGTAAATACTAGCTGCTATTACATAAAAAATAACAATTACAATGACAATAATATCATGAATACCCTCTTGATCTTGCCCCCTAGAGGTCTGACAAAGCTGTAAAAGTAAACATTAAAATTAAAAATATATTACTTTTATTTGCATTATGTTCACACAAAATCTTTCTCTAAATAATTGATCTCTAATTATCAGGTATCCTCATAGTGATGTAATCCATATGATATTTACAGATGCTCTTAGAAAACAAAATCAATTCAGAATACAAACTTCTGTATTAAGATACCCTAGAATTGATGATCGGCTATCCTTCAGCTATAATTCCCAGTACTCAAACATTCTGTCAAGTAGTGACTATCTGGAAACCCATCCTGAACCCACGCCTCCCCTTCAAGTGTAAAGAGACACATACCCTGCCTGGCGCAGCAGCGCAGACCTCTCCACGTTTATTGTGACCAACAAATTCCCTTCAAGGGTTGGCACTTGGAAAAGTTGTACAGTTGGAAAAGTTTCACCTTCCAATTCATGACCTTCCCATTGCTCACCATATCTGGGTCCAGTGCCTCCCCCATCAACTCTTCTACCACCCCTAATCACCTTTTTTGGATGGGCAGAGCCATTGAGTCCTTTGATTTGGCTTGATAGTCAATTTTATATGTTGACTTGCTGGATCACAATGCCCAGATATTTGCTCCAACAATATTCTGAATGTTTCTGTGAAGGTGTTTTTGGATGAGCTTTACATTTAAATCAGTGGTGTTTGGGTAAAGCAGACTGACTCTTCCTAATGTGGGTGAACCTCATCCAACCAGTTGAATGCATGACTGGAACAAATGGCTGATCTCCCCTAAGCAAGACAGAATCCTTCAGCAGACTGTCTTAGGACTTCAGCTGTAACATCAACTCTCCCTCCTACAAATTCTGACATGTCCAGTAAAGGTTATATTGACTTACCTCCACAGTTGGGTTAAAAACAGTTTTGCTTCCATTTTCACATTTATTTCTGATCTATAACATTTCTATTCTATGGGTTCTCTATCCAATTCTAACATCTGCACGGTTTCTTCATTCATTAATGAGTTAAGTAAAATCTTTAACACATGTTCATTTTATATCTGTATCAGAGGCATGATTTTACCATTTTTTTTTAAATTATCTTTGAATAGGTTCTGTTTCCTCCGCTACACCAGGAACATCTTGAGTGCATTTAAGATATTTGCTGAATGAATGAACAAATGAATGAATGAGCTAACAGATGAACATACTCTTTCTCCATGAGCATGTAGGGATACTATAAGCATAGACTGTAAGTCATTAAGAGTAAAAATCAGACTACCTCAGGTCATAACCTATTGCTGTCACTTACCAGCTGCATTACCTACAGTAATTCCTTATTACTCAGTTTTCCCAACTGATAGATGGAGAGGGAAAAAACCCTAGATGTTATCAATAGGATTAAAGGAAAAAATCCATGAAAAAGGCTTACCACTATACATGGCAGCCTTGTAAATATTCAATAAATTGCACCTAATATCATCATTTTTAAACAGGTTGACCATTTGGGCAATTGTACACATTTTCTTTCTTCAAGCATCCCCCAGGGTGCCCATACCCAACAGGTGCTTCATAAAGGCTAATGGCAGTCAGTGCTGGTGACCACAGCAGTACCCAAACCTCCTGGCCTGCCAGGCTTAATAAAGTGTGTTATCCATTCTTCCAGACCACTGCTGGAGATGTTACAGTCTGACCTTCTAGTGATCCCAACATCATCCCAATGGACCTTGCTCCATTGTAATTTATTACAAGAGCCAAATTGAATCCACATGACAGTGCTCAGAGCCAATTCTCATTGAGGTTCTCCCCATTCCCTGCCCCACCCCCACAACCCCCAAAGATTTGTGGAGACACTGAAGTAGATGATTTACTCAATTCCAGATATTACAGCTATTGGATTCCTTTCTTTAATCTTGCACGTCCACCTAGAAAACAATAAAGATGGCCTGGCATGATTTGTTCTATACTCTCATAAATTTATTATTAATGTGGAGTCAGTAACCTTCACTTCCCTGCTCAATTCTTCCCAGCCATGGTCTTTATCTTGAGGAATTCAAGTTTCTTGTTGCTACTGACATCTCTTATATTCC
>PVKE010017347.1:0-30872 GCA_004027555.1 Craseonycteris thonglongyai
TGCTGAACTGGGGAGTTCCCACAGTTCGGTTCTCTAGCTGTCTCTGTCTCTGTCTCTCTCTCTATCTGTCAAAAGTAAAATAGAAATAAATATGCACTGAAGACAAAATAATTACTCTCTATAAATATAAAAAGATATAAAAAAAAAACAAAAAACAAAAAAACAAACAAAGTACCATCAACAGCAAGTTTATTGGATAGGGGAGTTATTTCAGCCATGTTATGACCCTCTGCTGCTACCTTCATTTTAGACATACCCGTGGGTCATCGTGTTAACTTGCATTGTTATGAAAACTCAGGTATGCACAGGGCACGTGGCTGTGCTTGACACGGCAGGCTACACTGTGAAGTGGGTGGAGGGAACTAGTGGGGGCGGGGGGTGGCTTTAATTTATTGATGAAGATCCTAAAATTTTATTAACTGAAGTCCTTGAGAAGTAAATTTTTTAAATTGAATTTGTAAACTAACCTACATTTAACCACAAAGTTGTTTTTGTTGTTGCTGAAAATCTTCCTGACATGAATGAGACTCTTTCCTGCCCTAGCATTACAATGTAATACATATATGAAGTTTTGTTTTGGTGATTTAGAATCTAAATGTCATAAAATCATACTCATATAAACATATACAAGGGCTGTCTGGAAAGTATCCAGCCATATAACTGTTCTCATTGTACTGACAATGGCTGGATTTGTTTTGGACAGCCCTCATATATTGAATACATACTGAGCCTAGGAATTATCTTGGAAATTACTGGTTATTTTGATTTTGTCTCATTAAAATTCTGGTTCTTTGAAGAGTCTGGGAAGCATGGAATTAGTGAAGCTTTAGCTATAAGGCTATTTCTTTTCTGAACGTTCTTTGAGTGGTTCTATAAAACGTGACCACCAAAAGACACTCAGATCAAGTATGAAATATTAATAGATTATTTACACTTGCAATAGTTCTTAAGTAGAATTTCAAAGAAAAAAAAATCCACATAGTTTTAATAAAATTATTTCATAATTTTTAGAAAATGGTTTTCAAATGAGGATGCATACCAATCATCCAAGAGTTTCAGCTGAGGGAAAGAATGTAATCTAACTTAAGTGGATTAATATTCAAACAAACTGAGAATAGTAGCTGGACTGCATTATGTTAGGGCAGTTATTCTCAAACTTTAACATGAATCAGAATCACCTGATGGTTCTTAAAACAGATTGCTGGGCTCCAACCCCAGGATTTAGAAGGTCTGGGCAGAGCCTGAGAATTTACATGTCTAACAATTCCCAAGGGGTCGGTGACAGGGCTGGTGTAGGGACCACACCTGGACCATCACCATTTAGGAAATCACATTCTGACTTGTCAAGCAGAATAGCAGCTTTACTCCTGGGGTTTTCTAAGGGACTTAAGAACCAAAAAATAAGAACCTTAAAAAAGCCCACCTCTTCTCTCAAAGAAATTCTGTATTGTCATGGAGATACCGGTAAATAAACAGTTGGGTTTTATTTGTTTATTTAAATACCAGGACAAATTAAGTTATCTTTGTGCAACCCAGAGGTCATGATATGATAGTAAAAATCACCGCTTAACAGAAAAATAGATTGGGATATTTGCTATTTCATCTCCAGAATGTAGTCACCTGAATATTAAGCAGGTATCTCCAGCTGTAGGGGGCTTTTCTACCCTCTTTAGAAAGGTTTTCTCTCCAACAGGCCGAAGGAGCACTTTCACATAGAAAGCTTTCTAATGTCTGCTTAGTGCTCAAACTTTCAGATTTTACAAGCCAGTAAAATGAAAAGGAGAGAGAGGATTTTTATAGGACTGGCGACTCAAACAACTATAATCACTATCCTTTTATGAAAAAAAAAAGGACATTTTGACCCCCAAAAGTAGGAAAGACATTCTCAGAGTAAAGGACAATTTGTTTTTGTTTTTTAAGATTTATTTTATTGTTTTGAGAGAAGGTGAGAGAGAAAGAGAGAGAGAAGGAGGGAGGGTCCAGAGCAGTCCCATAGTTGTTATATCATTAGTTTTAACATACACAGGTGGATGTGGGGCCACATGGGACAGAACCGAACCAGGGCCCTCCCACATGGGAGGTGAGAACGACCAGCTGGGTAACCAACATGTGGGTTTTTGCATGGGCTGGGGCCGGGACTTGATCCCTGGACCTGGCGGTTGCAAAGGCAAGCGCTCAACCTGTTGAGCTATCCTGGCATCCCTGAAGGACAATTCTTTTTAAGATTTATTTTTATTGTTTTTGACAGAGGGAGAGATACAGAGACAGAGAGAAGGGGGAGGGCCCAGAACAGTCTCCATAGTTGCACATCATTCGTTTTTCCACATACCGGGTAGTTTCATTCCACAGGTGGGAATGGGGCTGCACAGGGCAGCAACTGGGCCAGGGTCTTCACCCTGGTGAGAACCGAACTGGGGGCACCCCCCAGTTCAGCATGTGGGTCTGCACGGGGCCGGGGCTGGGATTCGATCCTCGGTACCCGGGGCTGCGATTCGATCCTCGGTACCCGGGGCTGCAAAGTGAGCGCTTAACCCACTGAGCCGTCCTGGCTTCCTCAGAAGGATAATTCTTTAAGTTGAATGCTTTTATGAAAACACCCTACTGTTTCCATGTACTTAAAATTTTTTTTAATTGAAGTAAAATTGGCTTACAATATTATATTAGTTTCAGTTATACAACTTCATGATTCAATATTTGTATACATTACAAAATGATTACCACAATAAGCTTAGTTGCCTTCTGTCACTCTACAAGTCATTACAATATTATTGACTGTATTCTCTGTATTATTATAAAAACTATAATTTGTACCTTTTAGTCCCCTTTACCTATTTCACCCATCCTTTCACCACTCGTTCCTCTAGCAACCACCAGTTTGTTCTCTATCCATGAGTCTGTTTCTGTTTTATTTTTGTTTTGTTTTGTTTTTTAGATTCCAAGTATAAGTGAAATCATATGGTATTGTAAATTTATTTCTGTCTGACTTATTTCACTTAACATAATACCCTCCATGTTCATTCGTGTTGTTGCAAATGGCAAGATTTAATTCTTTTTTATTGCTGAGTAATATTTCGTTGTATATATGTACCACATATTTTTTTATCCATTCATCTATCAGTGGACACTTAGGTTGTTTTCATATCTGGGCTGTTGTGGAAATGCTACAATGAACATAGGAGTGCATTTGTCTTTTCAAGTAATTTTTTTTTGTTTTTATTTTTGTTTTGTTTTTGGATAAATATCTAGAAGTGGAATTACTGCATCATTCAGTAGTTCTTTTTTCACCTTTTGAAGAACTTCCATACTGTTTTCCATAGTGGCTTCCCCACTTTACATTCCACCAACAGGGCACAACGGTTTCTTTTTCTCTACATTCTTGCCAACACCTTTTGACAAGTGTGAAGTGGTATCTCGTTGAGGTTTTACTGCATTGTCCTGATGATTACTGATGTTAAGAAGCTTTTCAAGTTCCTCTTGGCCATCTGTATGACTTCTTTGAAAAATGTCTGTTTGGGCCTACTTTTTAAAGATTTATTTTTGTTTTTGACAGCGAGAGAGAGAGAGAGAGAGATACAGAGAGAGACAGAGAGAAGGAGGAGGACCCAGAACAGTCTCCGTAATTGCACATCATTGGTTTTTCTACATAGTTTCATTCCACAGGTGGGCAGGGTTGCACAGGGCAGGAACTGGGCCGGGGTTTTCATCCCGGTGAGAACCGAACTGGGGGCACTCCCCAGTTCAGCATATGGGTCCACACGGGCCAGGGCCGGGATTCGATCCTCGGTCCCCAGGGCTGCAAAGTGAGTGCTTAACCCACTAAGCCATCCCAGCTTCCCCAGGGCCTATTTTTTAATCAAAATATTTTTATATATATTTAGTTGTTCCAGATACTTTTGAATTGAAGTAGATCAGTGATAAGTTTATATTTTGAAACCAGTAAGGGAAGGCCACAGAAAAGCACATTTTAACTTTGAATCTTCCTAGTTTTAAGCCAGAATGAACCTGCAGTGCAGTTTCGTCAGCCTGGCTTGGAAAAGTTCTGTGTAATTTAGAGATTATTTTGTAAGTACAATTTTATATGTATGTGAATGACTTGAGGTAAGGGAATACCATGTAGTATTTCTTCTCCCGGATTTGCTAGAGTATATGCTCTGATCGTACAATCTAGTTCTTCACTATATGCTGATGTGTTTTTTTTCTGCTTTTGATTGTAAATACATCTTGTCTCTTCCTAACTAGACTGCACATCCTTGAGTGTAAGCCCCATGCTTCTTTTGTTCTTTACCTCTTGTATGCAAAGCACACAATGGCCTCAGTAAATTCATGTTGAGTCACAGAAGGGTAGATCTGGCTTTAGATTATAGTTGCATCGTTTCTTGTCAGTGGAAGCTTACAATGTAAGGTGTTTAGTATTCTTTGTTGTAAATAATAGGTAAACATCCTTCAGATAGTGACATTATTCATTTTTGTGTGGGTATCACAAGTGTTACCTTCAGCTCAGCTGTTAACTAATGTATCCAAATGGTACCTAAGCAAATTATAAATAGATTAATGAGATTATGCTTCAGTGTCTCAACACCAGGTTAGTACTACTGACACATTGTGGGAGTAAGTTGTGCTTAGGTCTGTGTATGGCTGTGTTCCACAGGATACAGACACTCCTCTTCGCCCTTTCTTCTTCCCTGCCTCTAAAAGCGAACCTTCACAGGGTATACGGAGTCCCCTGAAGATAAATGGGTTGCTATCCAGGGTTTTTCAAGAGTTATCCGGCAGCCTTTTATGTTTTGTTTTGTAGTCATAAATTTAGGTCTTTGGTTGGTTTTGATTTTAAAGTTGGAATTATTTCCGTATTTTTCTGTTTTGTAGCTGGAATTCCTAAGCATATAGCTTTGGATTTACCTAAAACCTACCTAGCTGAGATTCATATTGCAACTATCTAAAATTAGTATTGCTTTTAGAGAATATGACATATAGTGCTGTAAACAGTTTTAATATTCCCCATATGATGTTTACATTGCAGGTTTAGAATGAGCAGAGGTGGGAAGACTCATATTTGAATCCTGGTTGAGTCACTACAAACTGCATTGTCTTAAGCAAATTCTAAAGTCTTTGAGTCTGTTTCCTCATCTTTAAATGGGCATAATATGTACTTCACAGCCATTTGAGAATTAAATAAGATAATATTATACATGAAAATATTGTGAACTATGAAGTAGCAACAAGTGTGCTTTCAGCAGTACACAAATAAGCCATCTCTCAGATCCTTTAAAAGTTTTTTTTCTTATCTATGTTTTACATTTCTTAAAACTATAATGAAAAGAGCTTCATTTATTAGGCCCACTTTTGTTTGTAGCCACAGTCACACTATAAAAGGGTTCAGTTAGAACTTGCCATTAGAAATATAATGTGGATAAGGCCCAAACTTGTCAGAACAGAGTCACCCATAAATACATATAAAATACATGGTATAATGAGGGGCCCATAGGTGATGTTATTAAATCCTAATGTATTTTTACTTGTTCATGTTCTGATGTACTGAAGGGTTGACCTTGCTTTGTAAAATAAGCAGATAACTTATATTTCTTTGCTTTTGTTTCATTTTTAGTTTGAAAAGGCCTCCATCATCATAATTTCTTAGATTTACAGACTTTGCAAATCATATATTTTGGGGCAATGCTATAATCTCTACTCTGAAGGACTTGGGACTGGTATATAGGACACTTGTGTCCCTGTGTGAGTGTAGTAACTCTTTCACCCTTAGATAACATATACGATTAGGGGTAATTTGACCAGTTCACCTTGAATTGTCAAATGAAACGAACATTGACTCAATTACTTCTGGTTCCTTTACCTGCTCCTGATAGCCCACAATTTCTCCAAGAGGATGTTGACAGTTTGGTCCTGTCCTGGTGCCTATAACCCCCTCCTGGTTTTCTGGGTGACCAGAATCACCCAGGGGAAATGAGATCATTACCACCTCTTCTATCTTGAAAACTCTGAAATGAAGCATGTGTAATAGATTCACCAATAGTGAGTTTTCTCCTTCCTTGGGATCTGAGTTAGACATTATAATCACTCAGTAAGGCTAAGGAGCAGTGGTATGGCCGAAGAAGGAGAATATACTAATAGGAGCACAACTATTACTCTTCTCCCTTCCCTTCCTATCCCCAACCAAAGAAAAAGCCCTTTTTAAAATTCCTTACATGCGCCCAAATGATGCATGCCTTAGCCAGACTACCTAAATTCTAATCTTGGCTCCCCCACTTTCTCTCTTATAACTTTGGTCAAATTAATTAATCTTCAAAATGCACATGGCAATATTAGCACCTATCTCAAAGGGTGGTTGTGGGATTCAATCAGATAATAAATATATTTAAAAAGCCAATGCAAGAATGTGCTATAATGAGTATTAGGTAAATATTACATTGCCTTTGTTAAGATTAATTTACTGAAATTTTTTTTTTTTTTGAGTCATTGGATGTGATTCATTTCTAGGGTAAACAATTGGAATTTCCTGGTTCCAGTAGTTCAACTCTCATTTAATAAAAACTCCAAAAACATGTTTTTGAAACATTCTCCCTATTACTGTAAAATCCATTAAATCCTTTGAAGTGATCCACACCTGTTGTTAGTGTTAAAGAAATTGTGCAGTGGGGTGGGAAAGCAAGAGGATTTTTCATTCAGACTCAACGGTGACACTAATTCATGGCAGTCTGATTGCGATTCTTGAGCAAGTTATTATGAACATTTCAAATATTAGTCACTGAAATAAAAAATAATTTGACACATTTTTCCAGAAAGAATAACTGCGTCATATTCTATGCCACCAGAGAGTAAAAGGAGAAGAAAAAGATTTTATAAGTATTGTGTAATTTAATACCATAAATGCATACTGACACCCTTTTTATAGGGAAACTGTCTTTCTCAATGGAGTTTAGTATATAGGGTGAATGAGAGAAGCCAATGATATTTAATTAATCTTTTGTTATATTTTGATGCCTAATTTTCTTAAGATATTAAGTGCCAGGCTTCATTTTTTAGTCATTGATTTACCTTATCCCCATTTAATAATAGTCACTCACTAGCTATGAGATGTAAAGGGTAGTTTGTAGACTCCAGCCCCAAATGACTCTAGGGACAGTTTGGATTTAAGTAGTTTTTTGTTTTCTTCTGGGTTTTCTGTATGCTGTTGTCCTCTGTACTATCATGTGCTATCATCATCCTTTCTAACTAGCATCTTTATTATTATTATTATTATTATTAATTGTTAAATTTATTAGGGTGACATTGGTTGGCAAGAATTACATAGGTTTCAGGTGTACAATTCTACACTATATCCCCTATGTATTGCGTTATGTGCTCACCACCCCGACGGTGAGAGTCAGTTCTCTTTCCATCACCATATATTTGATGCCTCCTCCCTCTCTCCCTACCCCCTCTCCCCTTACCCTCAGGTAACCACTAAACTATTGACTGTGTCCATGAGTTTTTGTTTCTTTGTTACTTTCAGTTTTATATTCCACCTGTAAGTGAAATAATATGCTTATTGATTTTTTTCATTCTGACTTATTTCGCTTAATAAGATGGTCTCAAGGTCCATCCATGTTGTCACAATGGCTGTATTTCATCTTTTCTTATCGCTGAGTTCATCCATTGTGTTCATGTACCACATCTTCTTTATCCAGTCATCTATCAAAGGATATTTTTTGGTAGTTTTCCACGACTTGGCCACCGTGAACAGTGCTATGATGAACATTGGGGTACATATATCTTTGCAAACTAAGGTTTTCATGGTTTTAGGATAGATTCCCAGAAGAGGTATTGCTGGGTCACATGGCAATCCCATTCTTAATTTTTTTTTTCCATTCTTAATTTTTTGAGGAATCTCCATACTGCTGTCTACCGCGGTTGTACCAATTTACATTCCCACCAGCATTGTGTGAGGGTTCCTTTTCCTCCAGAGTCTCTCCAGCACTTGTTATTCCTTGTCTTGTTGATTACAGCCATTCTAACGGGTATGAGGTGGTATCCTCATTGTGGTTTTAATTTGCATTTCCCTAATAGCTAATAAAATTGGGCATTTTTTTCAGTATCTGTTTGCCATTTGTATGTCTTCATGAAGAAGTGTCTGTTATGTCCTCTGCCTATTTTTCAATTGGATTGTTTGTTTTTTTCGTATATGTGCCTCCAAAGCGAGCACAGATTTTTTTTTGTTATGGAGTTATACAAGTCCTTTATATATTTTAGATATTATCCCCTTTCAGAGGCATTGTTTGCAAATATTTTCTCTCATTTGGTTGGTTGCCTCTTTGCTTTGCTGATGGTTTCTTTTGCTGTGGAGAAGCTTTTTAGTGTGATATAGTCCCATTTATTTTTGCTTTTACTCCCCTTGCCTTTGAGGTATAGTTTATAAAGCCCTCTCTGAATTTAAGCTCTATAAGTTTAGTACTGATGTTTTCTTCTATGCAGTTTATTGTTTCAGGTCTCATGTGGAGATCTTTCATCCATTTTGGGTTAATTTTGGTATTTGGTGACAGTTCATGTCCAGATTCATTCTTTGGCATGTCTACCAGCTTTTCTGATTTGCTGCCTCTGATCTGCTGAGAAAATGGGTAATCAGCCTTGTTAGATTTGGTTGTGTGTGTTTTTTTTTTAATTTCTAGGTGAAAACATCAATCTCTTTCTTTTGTGTGCTAGTGCCTTGCTGCTCAAAGAAGGTTCTGCAGACCAGCAGCAGCATCACCTTATTAGAGATGCAGACTCCTGAGCCTCACTCCAGAACTACTGAATCAGAATCTGAGTTTTAACAAGATTCTCAGGTGATTCATGTGCACATTAAAATTTGAAAAGCCCCACTTTAGCACATCAACTTTGTGACAGCTCATTTTTCTATTTTGAGATCCTTTTTTGAGCTTACAGATTGTGTCTGGCTGTGCCCTATGAGTAGGATATATAGCTTGCCAAAATATTTTACCCCTAGAAACAAGGAACATTATTATAAAGTCTAGAAATATTTTAATGTTTGCAAATAGGTAATTGAACATTTTCTTTTCCCCTAGGTTCCCTGGTGATCTTGGAAGAGTCTGGATCATGGAATCGATCTCTATGATGGGAAGCCCTAAGAGCCTTAGTGAAACTTTTTTGCCCAATGGCATAAATGGTATCAAAGATGCAAAGAAGGTCACTGTTGGTGTAATTGGAAGTGGGGACTTTGCCAAATCTCTGACCATTCGGCTTATTAGATGTGGCTATCATGTTGTCATAGGAAGTAGAAATCCTAAATTTGCTTCTGAATTTTTTCCTCATGTGGTAGATGTCACTCATCATGAAGATGCACTCACAAAAACAAATATAATATTTGTTGCTATACATAGAGAACATTATACCTCCCTCTGGGATCTGAGACATTTGCTTGTGGGTAAAATCCTGATTGATGTGAGTAATAACATGAGGATAAACCAATACCCAGAATCCAATGCTGAATATTTAGCTTCTTTATTCCCGGATTCCCTGATTGTCAAAGGATTTAATGTTATCTCAGCTTGGGCACTTCAATTAGGACCTAAGGATGCCAGCCGGCAGGTATGGATGTTTAAATTTTACTCTTATTTACCTGATATTTTGTATTTAAGTAGTTAAACAAATAGTGTACATTTAAAAACCAAATTTTTACTTACACACACACACACACATTATCATTCTGAAAAGTATGTGTAAGCACTTGAATGTTCATTTCGTGACCATGTAAGGACACTTTTCTATTCTCAAAATAATGTGGAAAACTGAGAAAATAAGTTGGACTTTCCTGTCGTAACCAGCTAATTCAAGAAAAGACAAGGTTGGCTGATGAATAATGGGACACAGTACATTGAATCTCTCCTTCCTCAAAAATAGAAACAATAGCAAACATGCCTTTTTTCTCTCCCTCTTTCCCTGCCAACCTTTCTTCCTTCCTCTTTTTCTTCTTCCCTCTTCTTCCTTGCAGCCACACGGTATTCCATCTCTGTATGAAATACTATTTAGTGTGATCCTCAGAAAGAATACATTAGAAGTACTTCTTTATTTTATAGATTATTCATAGAATTTAAAATAGTACACTTCGTTTTATTTTAAGTGTAGATTTTAATCTATGTAGTGATGGTAAGTCAAATTGGATTTTGTAGGTCCTCTTTTAGTCTAGGGGTCTATATGGTTCGATGTGAGAATAAAGCAGATGGGAAGCCTCATCAATGCCTTTGTGGAATGAGAACTTCTATAAGTAAACCATATAGAACAGTGCATCTTAAAAGTCTTTTAAAGGTGTGATTATACATTATAATTAAGCATGATGATAGAATACTTTTATTATTTTTGTCCATAAAGACAGTTGATTAGATGCCTTAGAAAACAAATGTAAGTATCGTATCATTGTATGCTGCATGTCAGAGTCATGATAACCATTCACTTTCAACTCATTACTTTGGGAGACTAGTAAAAGAATATATACTTTCCAACTTCCCTAGAGGTACTTCTGAATCCCTTTTTTTTTCTTCTTCTTCTTCTTCTTCTGTATATCCACTAAAATTTAGCAATGACTATTTCCCAAACAAAGTAGGGATAAACATGAATTTAATTCTTTGTTGACTATCAGTGATAATTTTAATACTTTAACAACAACAACAACAGTGATTAAATTCAAAATGAGCTACAGAAATAATTTTATTTGTATCTCATAGTCCTCATGTGCTTATTATGAATGTTTGGCTTCTAGTTTTAGGTTTATTATAAATTATTATTTATAATTTATAGGGCTTTTTCCAATGAATAAAAAGAGTTTACTTCACCGTTGTCACAACTATAATAAATCAAAATTATAATGCTTTTTCTTATTTCTTTGGTAATATAGGTATTCCTCTCCACTCCATTTTAAAATTTCCTGAACATTTGTATAATACCGTAGTATAAACTTTGTCATTCATCTGGCTAATATTAGGTAAAATTGATTATCCAAAGAGTTTTACATTGTCAGCATAATATAAGTAGGTTCAGCATGCTGATAGTTCAGTGCACTTTATTCCAGAGCCCTTATATAAACCTCTTCAGGGATATATTTAGAGAATTGTTTTCCCCAAACACTACTCAGAGACAATATAGCAATATTTTTCTAGCCCTAAATGAGATGACCTACCCACAAGTAATAGTGGCTCAGTCCAGCAAAGAATTTGGTGCTCATCAAATATTTGTTGAATTCTTAACTCCAGTACTACATATAAGAAGCTTTGATAGTTTGAAAGCCCACACTCACCCTCACCCATCAAGTCATTAGAGTTTCTAAAGAGCTAGCACCTTCATATTAGAAAATGGCAGTTGATTTACTTTTTAAATGAACTAAACCTTATAATACGGTTTTCCCCTCTTTAGATATATTGTCATCATTTAAAGATAAAAGAATCTCATATTCTGACCAATGAAATAATGTACTTGAGATCATCCAGCTTTTCAGAGGTATTTGATGAATTGGCTTCTAAGCCAAAAGATTAATTTTATAAATAGTACAGCGTCATGACGGACTTTAGAGATTTTAATTGTGAATTCAGTCATCCAGAGTCTATGCCCATCTTCTATCTTGCCGATTGGTTGTAAGGGGCTGTGCTTATGATCACTCAGCTGGGCGGACTCAAGACAGTCCAGAACTAAATATTGTCCTAGTGAGATTGGAGAACCAGCCCCACCCTTTTCTCTGTGGGAGAAAGAGCTGGAGGGAGAGGCATTGCCGGCTGCCCAAACTCCACCAAGACCCCCCTGAATGGGAGACCTTAAATTGCCAGTGCCACTGAGCCATGAGATCTAGAAACTTCTTTCCTCCTGCCTTCCTTCCCCTAAGGACTCCCAGATCCCAGGTTCTAGCTAGATTCTTCTGCATTTTATTTTCATATCTTCACAGGTAGCAAGAACTTTGTTTTCTATGACACTATTTTAATCTATTACTAAATGCTTTCCTTCCTTGACTATTTACGTCACTCTAGGTCTCCACGTGATGTTCCATAGACTAAGTAGAGCGTGGGATCATTACCATTTTTATAAACAACAATAGCAATGATGTGTCTTTTGTTTTGGCTGCAGGTTTATATATGCAGCAACAATATCCAAGCGCGACAACAGGTTATTGAACTTGCCCGGCAGTTGAATTTCAGTCCTGTTGACTTGGGATCATTATCATCAGCCCGGGAGATCGAAAATTTACCCCTGCGACTGTTCACTCTCTGGAGAGGGCCAGTGGTGGTCGCCGTATGCCTGGCCACGTTTTTCTTCCTTTATTCCTTTGTCAGAGATGTGATACATCCATATGCTAGAAACCAGCAGAGTGACTTTTACAAGATTCCTATCGAGATTGTGAATAAAACCTTGCCCATAGTTGCCATTACTTTGTTGTCCCTGGTATACTTAGCAGGTCTCCTGGCAGCTGCTTATCAACTGTATTACGGCACCAAGTACAGGAGATTTCCTCCATGGTTGGAGACCTGGTTACAGTGTAGAAAACAGCTTGGATTACTAAGCTTTTTCTTCGCTGCCGTCCATGTTGCCTACAGCCTCTGCTTACCAATGAGAAGGTCAGAGAGATACTTGTTTCTCAACATGGCTTATCAGCAGGTACGGAACATGCTTGTTATTTATCTGATGCTTAATATAATATGTAAAATGTAAGGTTAAACATTAGGTACAACTTTATATACCTTGTCATAGAAATTTTTGTATATTTGGGGCAGGGAAGGTATTCTTTAAACAATATTCAGGCATAAGAATTATGTGGCTAATTCCAAATCATTTAGGGTAAAACCTACAACCATCCTTTTCTCTACAGAATGAAAGCAGAGAAATGAAGGGTTGGGATTTCTTTCTTTCTTTTTGTTTTAATGTTACCATTGCAATGATTGCTTTCAGTACTGAACAATTCATTATTTTACTATTTTGTAATTGACTATGCTCCACAAAACCATTAAGGCAATTCTTAGTAAATGTATACCATAAAGTTAGAACCAGTGAAAATATAAAACAGAATAGAAGTCAAGATTAGAAGACATACAATTACGAAGTTCTTGTTATCAAAAAGCAGCAAAGATCCTAGTTCCTCGGGTGAAGCTTTTCTAACACTTAGCGCAAGAAAATCACAATGAAAGCTTCATGGAAGGAGCTTAATGATGGAGTGGGCTATGATTTCCTCCATAATTCCCATTTAGCAAGTGTAAAATAAAGGTATCATTGAAGCTCTTTGATGTAGTATGGTATTTCTCAATGAAAGCTGAGGACACTGTACCAAAACAAAGTGTAAAAGCCATCATTGTCCCAGTATGTAGCATCTAGTACTTACGCCTGTTTCAACAATTTCAACCTAAAATAATTTAAAAATAACTAATACATTAATGTTTGTTAAGCCATTCTTTCCCTAAAAATACCACTTTTCTTCACTGAATACTAAGGCTTTGATATCTGCTCCACCAGCTTCCTTTGTCCTTCACAAGTCATTTGCTCAAAAATTACCTCTTCACTGAGGCCTACATTGGATACCATTTTAAATTCTGCTACCTGCTTCCTACTCAACCCTGATACTCCCTGTCCCTCTTACTTACTCTGCTCTACTTTCTCTTTTGTTAACGTCCAACATACCACCTTCTAACATCCTTTATAGTCTCCTTGTTTATTATATTTACTGTTATCTGCCCTCTCTCATCAGAATGTAATGCTGAACAAACTCAGAAAGAGCCCGGAGGCTTTGCTAGAAATAAATGGTATTTACCCAAGGGTTTTGGAGTTTGAAAACTGGCCACACAGCTAGACAAAAAGCCAGAAATGTTCCAAGGAAGAAAGAAAAGTTAAAAGTTCTTATAATAAAAAGTATGATCTGGAGAATTGTCAGTCCTTGTATTCTTAGCCCTGGGATTGGTCCAGGAAAGTTATTAGTCAGATGTCAGGCAGTCAGGATGGTGGATGTCAGGTGGTCTGGAAGATGTGTGCCAAGAGGCTTGGTCAGGTTCCAGGGTCTGAAAAATGGTTAGCAGATGGATGTATAATGGTCCTTCAGGGGTAATCAGGTGGTCTGGATAGGTGAGTCCTTCAGGGGATAATTAGAGGGTTACCTGGAGGCCCATTATATCTAGTCGTTGACACGGGACTAGAAAATTCAAAGAAGTTTAAGTTCCCAAGCAAGTTAGAAGAAGAATGGGGTCTCCTCATGCCCCTGCCTTCATAATGTTGATAATTTAGCAACTTGGTTAAAACATCTCCATTTTATTTATTTTATATCTTCATTCTTTCCTCAGTAAATTCATGAGAGGAAGAATCTTTGTCCATTTTGTTCACAATATATGCCTAATGCCTAGAACTGTACCTGGTATATAAACACTGAGAAAGCATATTTGTGGAATGAAGGAAGGAACTGGGCAGGCAGGTAGATCCAGGTTGTAACCTCTGGGTATATCAAGGTATGTTGTTCTGTATTATTGTACAGACTTCAAATGAGATAGGAAGAGCCTTTTTCCAGCCTCTTCTTCATTTAACTTTCTGACTTTTTTTTCTTCCAGGATGTTGGTATGATTATTCCAGGTACCTCATGGTGAAGAACTAGCTTTTCTTTGTTTTAATTTCAAGTCTGTTTGGTTACCTGGAACTGGACAAAGTCAAGCTAGTTTAAATGAGTTCTTTCCATGAATAGATACTTATTTAAATCAAAGTTTTCACCCAAGGAATCTAACTCTTAATTTATACTCTGATTATATTATGTGCATGTAAATAGATGATTCTAAAAGTAGTTCCTATGCAGAATATCACACATTCAGAGTTAATCAAGTCTGACTTGATTATACGTGCCTTATCAGTGTAAGGGAAAGACATTTGGGAAATTACTGTATGGGAATGAGGCAGTTGGACAGTTGGAGAAGTGTATTAAATAATGAGGCAATTCAAGTGGATAAATAAATATTTGCATTCAGTAGAGCTTTATCCTCAGAGAAATCTCAGGTTTCTAGGGAAAAGAAGGTAAGAAAGAGATAAATCAACATATAAATCTTCATATAAGAGGAAGATACAAAAGTAGTTTAGAAATTCCCTTCTGAGATTCTAAGTTGAACTAAAGCCAAAATGTACCCAAAATATTCAACCAAGTTTAAACAAACCTGTAAAAGTAACTCAAAACTAAGTCTAACTGCCAGTACTTCTTTTGTGTCACCTGGAACCAGCCACTCATCATGTCATGGTCTTAGGACTCTAGGGTTCCTGTGACCGTGATACATTACAAATGTGATGACATTTTACCCACTCTTCTCACATGTATGCAAGGAAGGAGAGAATATTAGTCCTCTTTTTTAACTCTCCCTTCTCTTTCCCCCACACCTGGAACAATATCATTCAGTAACAAGTTCTCCATAAACGTTTGTTAAATTGAATACAACTTAAATATGTCCAGATGTGGTGTGCTCTTATTCCGAGAGTGAATTAATGTTCTACTAAATAAAGGAAATTCACATTTGCTCTCTTGATAGGTGCATGCAAATATTGAAAACTCTTGGAATGAAGAAGAAGTTTGGAGAATTGAAATGTATATCTCCTTTGGCATAATGAGCCTTGGCTTACTTTCCCTCTTGGCAGTCACTGCTATCCCTTCAGTGAGCAACGCTTTAAACTGGAGGGAATTCAGTTTTATTCAGGTATGTGGGGTTTTTTGTTTGTTGAAGGAATGGGCTGCATAGAATTTAAGTGTTAAGAGTTTAATTTTAAATATGATTCCTATATGAAGAGTGCCTTTAAGGCCTGCATTTATGCATGTAGCTTGGAAGACACATATCCTTGAAGGGTAACTTAGGACCATTCTGGTTTAAGAAGTGAAAGACCAGTACAGGATTCTACAGGAATGCTTTGATAGCATTGTTTACTATGCTGTGGATAAAGATTATTTAAAAAAAAGAAAAAAAATGAAAGTGAGGATGAGTGAGTTTAGATCAATTTTAAAGCCCAAAGTCAATATATTAGTAGCTAAATGAATGAAGAATTATTTTATATTTTGAGTCACCTTGAGTAGTCTAGAAAAATCTCCTTAATTTGAATTCAAGTGGGGAGAAGGTCATTCTGAATATTTTAAAGAAATGTGTATGTATTTGTATATACACATACAAACACGAGCAGTGGTAAGCTAGGTAAGTAGGTTAATGGATTATGACAAGCAACCAGCCTTATGAACCTTGTTAGTTTAGATGTATTTAGTATGTAAGCTACGGTATATACATATGTACAAGGGCTCTCCGGAAAGTATGGAACCATGTAACCATTCTTTTTTTTTTTTTTTAAACTGAACTGGGGGGCCTCACTGCATTCGGGAAGCACACCCCAGTTGAGCATGTGGGTCCGCCTGTGCTGGAACCGGGATTCAATCCTCGGTCCTTGGGGCTTCAAAGCGAGCGCTTAACCCGCTGAGCCATCCCACTTTCCCATTCATTCTTGTTATATTACAATAGCTGGATTTTTTTCCAGACAGCCCTCATATATGTGTGTCTATAAAAGGGTTTCAAAACACCATTGTTCTTTAATAAGTAGAATATTCATCTTCTCCCATAATCATTATTTAATAAATCTGCATATTTTAAAAATGTATTACTCAAACTTAGACCCTACCTATATTATCAAAAAATCAGTATTAGTTGGATCCAAGTAGTTTACAGCATAATATGCTGATGAATGTGTGTGCATATGGTAATACACTAAATTTGGGAGGTTTTGCTTGTTTGCTTGAGCTTTTTATTTTGTTTTTAAGTCATTTAAAAACAAAATGATGGCCTTTTGAGCCACCTTTTCTTGCTCGAGGCCTGCTTCCATCTCTTGAAAGTGTGCTTTTACTATTTTCTCTATCCATAAACTATTCTTTCACCCTTGTTTTAAAAAAAGTCATTCAGACTAAGGGTAGATCCCTTATCTAAGTTCAATTTTCCTTTTTGAAGGTAAAAAAATGTGAATACTTTCCCACCTACTAGTTTAATCACACATGAAAGGAAAGAGGGCCCTCTGATAAAAGGTGCTAGACCGGTGCAAATTATCATTATAAATTTAGATGAGTAGTTGCAAACAGAATACTTTTCTGCTAGAGATTTAATTCTTTCCCAGTGAAGTTAGACATTACCTCATTATACAGATATAATACTATGTTTCATGTAACTGGGACCAGTTCTCAAAGTAAGCAATTGAACATAATAATTTAGGGAACCCAGAATGCTGACCTGTTAGATTTTAACATAAACTGCACTACTGAAATGTTCTTAATAACCTCATTTAATATGATCTGTGAAGCCACATGTTTGGAATACTATTTATATTATATATTAATATATAAGAGTTTCCATATTTACCTTCAACTAGTATGTATATATGTATGTATGTATACACTTCGGAGAATGTTCTTCAGCATTTAATTTTATTATATATGTGTGTACACATATATACATATGTGTATATGTATGTAGACACACAGTTTCTTAGATATGCATAGCTGCCAGACATGTGGATAACCTTTATAAAGAAGTTTAGCAGTTTTTATTAACACCCTTAAGGGAAAGGCAGATGTTTTTACCAGCAATCCCACTATTAGAAATCAATTCTAAGGGAATAAAATAAAATACAGGAAAGGGCTTAAAGTGACATTATTTATAATTGAGGAAAGCTGGAAACAGAGTCAATGATTAACAAAAAGGAATGGTTATATTATAGCACATCTAGTCAATGGAATATTATACAGCATTAAAGTCATGTTTTCATATTTAATAACAGGAAAAAGGTCTTGTTGTAATAAATGAAATAGAATATTAAGCTATATGCAATATGGCCTTATTTGTGTAAAATAAGATGTACATATAAAAATATATCAAAATGTTTAAATTGTTTAATTCAGTAGAGAATAAAGGGTAGCTAAATAAGTTAAAATACAATCGTTTTATCAAAATATAAACATGGTATAGCTAGATGGATTAATTTATGAGTTTGAATAACTTATTTCTTATTCTTGTGGTTTTTTTTTCTTCCCTGCTCCAAGTCTACACTTGGCTATGTGGCTCTGCTCATAAGTACCTTCCATGTTTTAATTTATGGATGGAAACGAGCTTTTCAGGAAGAGTACTACAGGTTTTATACACCCCCAAACTTCGTTCTTGCTCTTGTTTTGCCTTCAATTGTAATTCTGGGTAAGAGCATTTTACTTCTTCCGTGTATAAGCCGAAGGCTGAAGAGAATTAAAAAAGGCTGGGAAAAGAGCCAATTTCTAGAAGAAGGTATTGGCGGAGCGGTTGCTCACCTCTCGCCAGAGAGGGTCACAGTAATGTGATGATAAATGGTGCTCTCTGGTGCCATATGGAGTTCTTACTCATGCCATTATTTTTATGACTTCCTCTGTGTTCAGTTGCCAGTGTGTTGTCAAATTGCTGTGGGCTGAAACCTGTTCAATGTGATCTCAGCCAAATTAGTTGTAGAAGTTTCTTCGAATTTTCACAAGTGTCGTATATTGCCAAATATGAATTTTTGTAGTTAACTTATTGTCGAAATTTAGGTATGGTTTGTTTTGTTTTGCACAGATGTAATACTATTATTATTTTTAACTATATTCCATAATCAGGCAAAAATATTTATAGTTAATAATATATTGAGATTCAGTATAATGTTAAAAAATAACTTTGCAAACCAGCAGTATTTTAAGTTTTAATATAATTCAATAAATACATTTTTTTCTGAAGCTTAATAAGGTTATAATTGTTACCAAGGGTCAGAAACAGAAATGCATAATCATACACTTATTTTTAAGAAAGGACACGTTACATTAGAATCTAGGTATGGATGCATGGTAACATTCTTATATTTCTCTCAGAAGATAGGATTTGAAGAAAGTAACTAATTGCATAAACCAATGTGATTATGTGAACAAAAACAACTTAAAAAAATAAATTGAACTTGAAATTATATTTAAAATTTATGGAGACATGAAATATATACTGATAATGCATACCTCATGAAAAATTTTCTTCTTTTTATCTTATTACAGAGCAGTTCCATTTGCATATTAATATATTGCCAGGGAGGAGACAGTAATACATGGTCTTTAAACCTGATTTTTCTAATATAGTACCAATCCTGGGAATCTTATTAAGGTTTCTATAGAGTTAGAGGAAAAGCGTGAAGTTTACACACAGGTAGTTGTTTGTCAGCTAATCTGTATTGTTGCACCTTCGCCAGTCCCTGCTCATTGAGGGAGTACCGTATAACATGCCAGGTACTGTTCTAAGCACTTTACTTGTAATTATCCCCTTTACTACTTAAAACAACTCCATGACAGAGGTAGTAATTATCCTCATTTACATGTGAGAAAAATGGAAGGATAGAAAAGTTAAGTAATTTGCCCAAGGTCATGGAGTTAGTAAGTGGCAGAGCCAGCATGCAGGTCCGGGCAGTCATATTCCAGAGCCTGTGGTTTTAACCACTAGGCGGTCTGGCGCCTGCTCCATCCCCACATGTTACATTCATGATGCCAATCTACATGCTTCCTCTTTTGTATAAAGGCATTAACACTCTTTAGAGTGAATTGTGGCTACCAAAAGATACATGAAAATATTACAAATTTTATATTTATTATTCCTGGTGGGATAATCCACAGTTACCCTGGGGGAGGATCGTGCCTGGGACATGACCTGGGAGACCTGTGCAGTCATATGCCTCTTATGCAGTGAGGGACTCCAGCAGAAATAGGACCATAACAGTTTGAATGAATGGCTGAGGGCCTACAGAATCTTCAAAAGTTTCTGTAGAGTCAGTCATCTCCTTTTTTCTTCTTGAGAAGAAGTCCTCACCTGCTCAACCATTCATTAAGGAGTACTTTGCAAGCATGATGGCTATCAGAGTAAGTGGATAATTATAAATCTACTCTAGACACATAATCAGACAAATTATTTTTTAAATGTTTCAGTGCTGACATTCCACATTAAAATTGCATTTTATTCAAACTTTGGTTAGAATGCCCTACATTTTTTCCCATTTGCTCTTTCCTTATTAAAACCAAAAAAAAATTGCAGACAAGGTACAATTATATGCATTTCTCTTCCTGAAATTAAAATGTTTCTAAACTCACCCACTGAGGTACTACTGAATCCAGCTGCCAGAAATAAAAAGAGTTTTAGTTACTGGAGGCTACCTTTCCCACCAATGGCTTTTTTTCCCTACTATGGCATTACGTTAGTTTAGTAAGTCACTCATGAGTCTCTGCTATGCTCTGGGTGAATTTTAATATCTTCTACTTTTTAATAGAGCATTTTCTTTATTTTAATTATATTCTTTCCCTCTTGATAATCACTTACTTGCTAGTTCTTAGTAGGAAGTCAGTTGGGTGATAACCTCTAAAGGTAAATACTTAAAAAGTAGTATAGTGGACTAGTGAAATTAACAGCATATTTCCAATACTTTCTTATTACTTAAGTTTCACTGTCTTAAGATCATAGGTTCACCATTTAACATGAAAATATAATGAAATATTTTTAATTTAGATCACTATTGTATTGTTGCATGAATATCTTAAGTAGCCAATAACATAAATAAAATCATCACTATTCCAGGTATACAGGGCCTTTGAAAATATATAAAAACAATGTTTATGAAAATGCATATATGGTGTAACTGTTTTTCAAATGATACCTCCTTTTCTCCTTTAAAAAGATAAATTTTGAAATTTTAGAATAAATGGAATATATTCATTATAATTCTAAATGTTTAAGAGTTTCTAAAAATACAAACATACCGACTTCTAATTGCTTTATTTAATTGACTTAATTGCTATATTTTACTATTTCCTACCTCATTATTTTTATTCATCACTATTATGTATAATCATTTTCTTTTAAATCATTACTCGGGCCTCAGAAATAAGACTGAATTCTGCTCTTACGAGATGTGAGAAAATAATGGGAATTTTAAAGTAACATATATGTTTCCTAATGTATATTTTGAGAAGTGACCCTGAGAAAATTATAAAACTGTAGAAAATATACCCAGTCTTAATCCTATGCAAAAAAATCAAGCAATTTTTTTCTAGGGAGAAAATAACTATGGACTGAATCATGCTATAATACTTAGTTTTGTGTGTGTATAGATTTCATGTCTCCTCTTAATAATTTTTAAATCATATTTCAATATTAATATATTCATGCTAACCTATATTTTCAAAGCATATATGGAAATTTAGCCAAGATTGCCTACATTTAGATTTTTATTTAAATTTTAAAATATTTTAAAGTATGAATATATTATATTTATAGGTATTTATCAGAGGTGATTATTTTATACTACATAAAGGATTGGCTAATGAGCTTCAGTGTTAAACTACCTGATTATTTTCTTATAAATTGCATAACCTTGACATGATTAAGGAATTTTACTTTTGAAGTTAATTTAATAATAGCAATGTAAGGTATATTCATAGTCAGATTATGAAAGTTATTTGTATAAAAAGGTTTCAAGAATATATTATACCCAATGTGTGTTGCTTATCTCTTATGTAATATTATAAATCTTCTTTTAATTGCCCTTTGCCATTAAACTATTTCATAATAAATTCTGTACAGAGTTCCCCCCAAAAGAGGTTTATTTGTGAAATTCAAGGTTTCTTATGTGATATTTTGAATATTAAAGTACCATAAATGTAATTTGTAATTATTTCTTTAAGAATACTATGAACACTGAACCTGTGTCGGTCTATAAAACTTGTTTTGAAATAAGTACGCAGCCTAAAATGTTTATTTTTAAGTTATTTTGTAAACTCAAGACTTAAAACAGTGCTACACATAGTAAAACACACCACAGTCCAGTGTTAAAGTTAGTATTTGGGATGTGTCATTAAGAAAAGATGTTCCACCCTCAAGTGTTCGTAAGTCAGTAAGTCAGTAAAACAAATTTCAGTATGTATTCAGTATATGTAATTGCTCTAAACTGAAGTGTAATGATTTTAGTGGAAACACATCTGTTCTTACCTTTGAACAGTGGATGAATAGCTTCAGTTTTTAAATGCAAAAAATGATAAAGAGGTAATATTCACAAATTCTGTCCATATGATATCAAATGTTTCGTTCAGCCTAACACACACATACATACTAAGATAGTTAGCTTTCCAAATCGTTGGATGTCCATTGTGCCGTCATCCAAAATTGGGGCAGGCTATATGGATACTCCCAGTGGCTAGATAGGATAAATTAAATCACCAAACCAGGTGCTTTTTTCTGATTTAAAAAATGCCAACTTCTAGAAAGTATTCTCTGTAGATTTTCTTTAAAGGTCTTTCATAGCTTTTTAGATATCCCAACTAGAACAGGGACTGTGCTTTAAAAGCTGCAGCCCATCAAATTCCACAGCTGCCCTTGCAGATATGCAGTGAGATGTAAGGGGACCGTATGAGTGTCTTCCTGGAAATCTCTTTAAAGGAAGCAGCAGGTGTTCTTTATCTTATTCCCCACTCTTGCCTCTGCCGTTATGGATATAACAGGAGCCCTGAAGACCAAGACCACACCCTAAGGAAGGCACATTAGAGTTAAAAAGATCTTGACTCCTTCACTGCTTGGACTGCCTTTTCCTGCATTTAAGCCATTGTAAAGTTGGGTTCTTTTATAGGAAGTTAAAATCAACCCATCTGGCCTTCAGTTTTTTGTCATTATACCGTTTAACACTGTTTGAATGAACTAGAAAGCAATAATTCTTACCTTTAAAAGTTTTTAAAGGATAATGTGCAATTCACATTAGAATGGATTTCCCCATGTTAATTAATTATACTTGTTTTCTTGCCTTGAACTTTGATTAGATATTTTATATCTGCTTAGAAAATATGTACTGTTTTCTTTATAACTGTGTAATAAGTATTTGCTAAAACTGTGATCTCCAAAATTATTGCTATCAAATTACCTGCCATGTTTTGATATCATTCTCATAGATCTGCCTTATAAACATCTAAATAAAAAATACTATTTAATGTGTTTTAACTTCTTTTTTGAAATGTTGTATATAAGTGGGTTTTTTTCTTACTGAATAATAATTCCAGTATTTAATGGAGACCATCCAATACTTTTCTGTTTCTTTTTAGAAGCATCTAAACAGCAATACATGTAATAGTTTTGGAGTTGGGTTGGGGGAGTTAGTTTTTGTGTTTTTGCCAAAGTAGTCATTTAGAAAAACATCCATCTAATGAGTTGGTATTCTCAAAATTATTTCTTTTCGATAGCATTCATTGTTTCTTTAAATTAGGACTCAGCACAGTATTCAAGCTATCTTCTGTAGGCTCCCTGCTAGCAAAAACTCTGTCATATTCACTACTATATTCCCAATGTCTTGTGCAGTATGGTCCTACAGATACTAAAAAGATATTATAATGAATGTTGATTTACGTTGTAGAAAATTATGTTATCACCCCACATCTCTTCAGCCACACCTGCAGTCCTGCCCACACCCCTCCCCATCACTTCCTCTACATCTCACCTTGCCTCATGGCCTATAACCTAGAAATGGCCTACGTATAACCTAGAAATGGCCTGCGGTGACAGTAGAGTTACTGCTACTGCTGCACTTGCACCATCACCGTCACCACCACACTGCTGCCCTGAGGAGTAACCAACCTTGGTGCCTATGCACAGTATCTGTGGAGGCTCGGGCTTGGTAATTCATGGGTGTTAATGTCCAGAAAGTAGACTTGCCAAGTAAGATACCGGACACTGGGTTAAATTTGAAATGCAGACAAACAATAACTTTTTAGTATAATTCTGTTATTAATATTGCCTGGAATTTTTTATTTACTTATTTGCTAAATATGGCAACCCCACTTGAGTGGTGAACTTTGACCAAAGAGATGCAGCAGAAGAGGGAGCTGGTAGATAAAATTCTCCCTTTCTTTCCCCCAGATGGGCTGTTTCAAAGTGCAATAATTCATAAGGCCTTCATGAAAATATTCTAAAAGACTGAGGAATTAAAAACTGCACTTATTCCAAAGCTATAGCCAGCTCAGTACCACCTATAGTTGTGCTTCCTCTTCCACTGCCTGCCTCCCTTTTATCTTTTCCTAACTTCTGCTTCCCAGAGTTGGTGCCCCCCAATAACGTGGCAGCAGGAGAATGTTGGTTGGTTGTTTATGGCAATCTCTAGGTAATCGAGGCTAGCACAGGAGTTTGGGCAGTAGATGCTTCAAATGAACGGTGAAATATGAAATAAATGATGATTTTGACAAAGTAGGCTCAAAATCCAGATTGGTTGGGAGCTCTGGAAGTGAATACATCTCCCAGGAATGATTCACATTGATCAAATATACAGTGATACACTGTTAAATCAGAATAGTAATTTATCACTACCATTGGAAATATCAATATCCTATAGGTAAGAATACCAGTATTGCCTTGATTAAGCATATTCTATTCTTGAATCTGTTTTAAGAATTCAGATTATAACCCAAAGGATGTTGGAATCTGTTATGGGCTGAATTGTATCCCCCTAAAATTCATATGTTGAAGTCCTGACCCCCGGTACCTCAGAATGATTATATTTGGACATGGGGCCTTCACGGAGGTAAAATGAAGTCCAATGGCTGGGCCCTAATCCAATATAACTAGCATCCTTATAAGAAAAGGAGATTTAAGACACAGAGGGAAAGCAAAGGAAAAAGCCGGGGGAGGGCATCTACAAGCCAAGGAGAGAAACTTCAGAATGAAAACCATCTTGGGCACCTTGAGCTTGGACTTGTAGCCTCTGAGCTGTAAGGAAATAAAATGTTTGTTGCATCAGACACCCAGCCTGTGGTATTTGTTCTGGCAGCCCTAGCAAACTAATACAGGATCTGCAGAATCAGAACAGTCATGTTAGTTACAGAACTTGAATACTTAATGTCACTGGAAAAAAACTTCTCTGATTAATCCTGCTCCACAATAAAGATAGTTTTATCCTGGGGTTACTTCACTATAACCTCCTAACATGTAAACGCAGTAAATAAATTTTAGTTCTAAAAACTTGAAAACACTTTTATTTCATGGAAATATTCCTGTGTCATGGAACAGAAGCTTTGATGAGTAAAAAGTTGCTCTTCATAAATTCATTTAATTTACTACCATTTATTTCTCCACTAAACATGAATAGCTCTTCCAGCTTCCAGTTTAAAAATCACTCAAGTTGGATTACTACTACACTTTTTATTAGAATGGTTGACTTCAGAGGGGTTTTTTTGTTTTCTGTTCCATGTAGTTATTATTCCCAAATTTGCATAAGTGATTCCTTGGAAAGAGTTAATTACTTTTGGGTTGTTTTGTTTTTTTTCAGGTTTTGTTTCTGTAACAATCTGAAAGAATTTTTAAAACACTAAAGTACATTAAATTCCAGCATTATATGTATTTATCTTGTTACATAATTCCCCAAAAACTAACCTAGTAAAACTACTCTAATTATATTTCATATGTGTTACAAAAATTCTGTTTAAAATAAATTACTCTGCTTCAGAAAAGGAATAACCTTTGCTTGAATATTTAGAACATCTGGCATTAGTTTAGAGACTACCAAATTCATATGTATTGTAAAATATTTATTAGAAATGTTTGTAATTCATGCTAATGAATAATTATAATTTTACTAAACATTGCAATTAGGCAATGTGCAGACAAGTATCAGAAAAAATATCATAAGAACAATATATCTTACCATTACGTTTATTTAACATATTTAACTTTGTTACTTTAAAAATTAAAAACTGTATAGGTAAACATATTAAAACTTAGTTAATCTTTAAGTGTACAGCTACTTTGATTAAGAAATTGCAATTTTTAACTTAACAGGGATGTTAAATTCTACAGAATTTCTATATATAATTAATTTCTCATACATTTCTCCATTCTGAATTTAATTTTTTGCTAAAATAATTTACCATTTCAAAGGTTGTTAATTTTATCCTTACATCTTCCTATGTTTTGGTGTCATAAAAATGTCTCCTAGGTGAAGCCGGGATGGCTCAGTGGGTTGAGGGCTCGACTTGCAGCTTCAGGGAGTTTGAGGGTTGAATCCCGGCCCCGACCCCGGGCCCCAGCCCTGGCCCTGGCCCATGTGGATCCATATGCTGAACTGGGGTGTGCCCTGGTTCAGTTTTTACCAGGGCGAGCCTCATATGTGGGAGGCCCCTGGTTTGCCCCCTGGCTCTCTGGAGCATGCCTCCCATGCAGGAGGCCCCGGCCCTGCGCTCACCTGTGGAATGAAACCATGTAGAAAACTAATGACAGGCATCAATTGAGACTGCTCTGGGCTATCCCCCTTCTCTCTCTCTCTCTCTCTTTCTCTCTCTCTCTCTCTCCCTCTCTCTCTCTCTCTGTCATAAACAATAAAAATTTTTAAAAAGTCTCCTGTGTTCTTAACTTATAGCCTTCAAAAATCTGCATTAAGAAAGATCAATGAATGAGTAAACTGAAATCCCCTACCTATTTAAACAGGGAAAAGTCCAGGGTTGGTAATTGCTAGAAAGAGGGAGTTCCTGCTAGTTAAGAATTGGAAACTGGTGCTGTGGATGTAGGACAGTGAATATATGTGGTTGTACACAACTGGTTATAATAAAAATTCTGTTGTTCATTCATCAAGTAAGTGTCTTCAGTTAAGTCAAGTGAGAAGACATCGGGAATTTCCAGGGTCACAGGTTTAGGGAAACATATTAGCTTCAGCCTGTTGTGCTAACACATGATAGTCAATTACCTCCTAGACAAACTGTTTAAGTGGAAATTTTTCCTTTACAATCCTTCCTAGTTGGCTTTCCTCATCCTGAGATGCCAGGATGAGCACACAAAAGATAAGCAAATCATCCAGTTGTCAGCTCGCCACCACCATCTTGGTTTCAGGTGCCATTCTCACAGGAGTCCACTATGTTTATCCAAGGGGGTTCCGTCTCCTTTTGATGTGGTGTACTCAGTGTGCAACAACAATTATGGTCCAATTATTAACAAGTATGGTTAATAACATACTTGACACACCCTTTGCACTCTCCCTGGGTGACTGTAACCTTAGGCCTACTGAACCCACTTTACACATAAGGCCTGAGAGGAGCCCTAAAAATACCAAAAAATAAAAATAAAAAAAAATGCTGAAGCCCAGGTAAGGGCGTTTCAAGACAGAGTAGTCAACAGTATAAAATACTACAGACAAATACAGGGAGATGAGGACAAGAAAGTGTCTACAGCAGGCTTGGGCAGACTTTTTCAGGGCAAAGGCTACTTCTAATTTTCTCCAAGATTTGTGGTCCACTAGCTGTGTGTAACAGTCCACTAGCTGCTTATTTTTGCTTGCTCAAGTACATACAGCTGCCTTGATTGTGAAGAGAGCCAATTCTCACCTCTAGCAGCTGTACCTGTGTGTGAAAAATGTTTTATGTTTATCTGCCTAGCCGTCAGGCCCTGGTGCAGTATGGTGTCTGCTATGATACTGTTTTCTTAATTCAGACAGTCACCCCAAAAGTGCTTGGTGTCTACCAGTAGACTGGGAAGGAAGGCTAGCCCAGCCCTGGTATACAGACTATGCCCTCAGAGCTGTTTCAGAGGACTGGGAATGAGGAAAGTGGAAGAATGAATTGAAGTGAGGGAATAGGGACTGGAAATGCTCAGTACTCTTTCAAAGAAGCTTGGTTTCTTTGTCTATGATTTGTTGTACATTAAGTGCTGCCAGGCCCAACCTAGTTTTTTCATTTCTTTTTATTTGTAGGGCCAAAATTGCTGTCATTCAGAGTTGGAACTCGTTAAGGAACCTTAGAAATTACTGTTCAACATGCTTATTCCACAAATAAGGAGAGAAACCCTGAGAAGTGAAGTGACATTTATTTTCATGGAGTTTATGTGTAACGTTTAGTCCATAAGTTTTACAGATGATATAAGAACTCACTGTAAAATCTTGAATTTCTGGAGTTTAAAAAAGATTAAAAGGTTTAAAAGATTCTTAAATTTACACAGCAATGGTATTTGAAGTGATTGGGTTTATAGTGATGATTATCATGAGAGGCTGTCTATTCAAGTCTTCCCCCTTCTTGTATTATCACTCAGGATACAGTGAATACATAACAGTGTAATAGTAATGATAATCTTGACCATTTACTTGTTTCTTATTATGTGCCAAGCACCATTTTACAAAACTATCATCTTATTCGATCCTCTCACAGCAATCCAATTTCATAAGTGAGAAAAGGGGGACTCCCCTTTAGATTCGATGCTTTGATTCAAAAATCTAACATTGTGTAAAATGCCTTGTTTGTGTACTTAACCTGTAGGGCCTCTCGCGTTTAGGTGAGGTGATAAACTGGGAAATGCAGATAACACTGGTCATTTCTAGGATGTGATAAACTGCTCCACTTCCAACAGTTACCCGTCATCCATCACTCATACATCCCACGTCCAAACCTCATCCCTTTAAGAAGACCCTGCGCAAACTGCCAGAACAGATACACACTGCACGGAGGTAACACTCCGCCGCTTCGTACTGAGCTCTTCTCCCGCCTCCCTCTGCTGCGCAAACTGGCACAGCCACCGCCACCTCGGAGGTGCAGATTGGGGTTGTGCAGTTTGCATCCCCAGGCTTCCGTAGGAGCCGGAGCTTCCGCAGCCTCAGGCCCCGCCCCTAGCAACACACCGGCTTGTGTTAACAACCAGCCGCTGGCGGGTGCTAATTTCCGCGGGTGGGCCACGGCGGCGCGATGAGAGTGGCGTCGCGGTGGCCAAGGCCACGGCTGGACTCCCGGGCCCTTTCTTCACTCTAGCGGCCCTCCGGTGGCCTTTCTTTTCGGTGGCAGTGTAGGACAGAGCACCCCATCACCCTTTGCCCACTTCACCCAGCATGTCTACACCAAAGGCCCCGGCGATCGCCGAGGTCCAGGAACCGTGCGGCAGGAGCAAGTCCTGCAGCCCGCGACAAATCCCGGTGGTCGGGGTGGTGGTGTCGGAGGACGAGGACGCTCAGGTATGGGCAAGTGTGCTTTGGAGCGTGTGGAGGGGCCTGATTGAGATCGGAGGGGGCGGGGGGACGAGGCCGGGGGCAGCAAGGGCGGAAATGGCCCAAGTGGAAACAAGGGGAGCCCACGGGACGGGGTTTCCAGGCGCAGAGCTGATCCCTCCGAGAACTGCGCCGCCAACAAGCAGGTCTGGCTGTCGTCACCCAGCCTGTCTGGGGACTTGGGCCGCGAGGCCGCGAGGTCCTTCCAGAGCGTCCCACTAAACTAAGTAGGCGAGGAGGCATTGCCGCTCAACTTCGCAAAGTGGGACTACCAAGGGCGTGAGGGAAGGAGACATTCTTAGCGAAAACAGGAATTTGACCACGTTGTTCGCACTGCACTTTTGTGTGTAGATCCCTTCTATCAAGTGATGTTCTTGATAGAGGCAGGAATTTCTCCGGTGTTCAAATTTGCTGCTATTAAAACCTGTACCGGGAAAGGAGGAAAATGCTGCTAAAATCAGAAATTAAGAATCACTTTTATGTGAAATTGGAAGCTGATTTTGGGTTGCGTCGGAGAGAATTGGCAGAGGGAGTAAAATTGATTTATTGTACTTGTATTAATATTTGGTTTTGAGCTTACTTTTGTAATGAATACAAAATTCTTTGAAGTTGGCCTTGAAATTAAAATTTCACCTCCAAACCCTCGTTCGAATCTCCATTTGTGGTGGGGGTTTTTAGAAACTCCCAAGTCATTTGTTCCATGCTAGGTTTCCATTGCTCAGCCCTAGACAGCTATGACCTAGCCCTAAAATGTGAATCCTATAGTCGATCGGGAGGCCAATTTTGGTCCATCGTCGATCGCTGGCAAAGTCTGGGGTGGAATTCCGTGTACCATGGACTTTGAAGCGATTGTAGAAGAAAACTTTCTAGCAATAGTTTAATGCATTCTGGGAATTTGCCAAGGTCATAAATTCCTAGAATTCTGACAGCCTGACACTGTGATCTCTGCCCACCCAGACAATACATTTTGACTTATGTGTTACACTTGTCACCGGACACAACGCGTGAACGCAACAGTTACAACTCGACTCATCGAAGAACACAGTCAGTTAGCTTGAATATTTGGTAGTGTCATACGGTAGCTTCTTTTCTTTTGTATTAACAGTATTATTATCAATCAATATTATTTATCCTCGGTGACCACATTGCGTTTCAATTTTTCTTCTGTTTAAAATGTAAGTAGTTTTTCTTTGTTTTAAATTAAATTGCTTTTCTTACCTATCTATTTACTTGATAAGTGAGCATTATAGGCAACAGATCTCTAAACTGCGGTCATTACACTGAGAGAAAAATAAGGGACAGTATTACAAATACCGTATTTTCCGGCGTATAAGATGACCCCCTAATTTTACAGTTAAAACATAGGGTTAGGCCTATATTCGCTGTATAAGACTACCCCCCACTTCCGAGGCAACACCAGTTCTTTTTTTAATTAAATTTTTAATGAATGACATTTTTCGAACATACCGTAATATACCGTGCATTGATACGATAAATGGAAGGTCTCTTCACAAATGGCAACGCCATGAACTTGACCGAGAAACAAGAAATCCAAAAGAGAACATTAACAATGATGGCATCATCTGGAAAGAAAATTACATGAAGAACTTGCAGAAAACGCTTGTTTGTAACTGACTGGGATGGTGAGAGGTTTTTCTAGGCAGAGGAGCATTGTGAGCTTAAAATCCTTCAAAATCCTCATCATGTTCTTCTTCTGACATCATAAGTTCATCAATGACCTCTTGTGGTACATTTGTAAGACAGTCATCATATGGATCAAATTCCGAATCAGATGGTGTGGCTTCAGCTTCGGCTTCCCCTTCATCTTGCCACAGGAAGTCATCCTCCATACC
>PVKE010017348.1:0-30871 GCA_004027555.1 Craseonycteris thonglongyai
AGTAAGATAAAGATATTTAGATATAGAGTAGAGCATCAAGTGTTTCATGAGTCACTCTAAGAAATGCTAAGCTAGGCATTTCCATAAATAAAGAATTCTAATGATTGGACAAATTAGAATTTTATAAGATTAAGAAAAAAATGTTGTTGATGGTTTTAAGAAAAAGAAATATATGCCTGCTTCAGCTATAATTAAAAAAAATTAGCATTGAATATATAGACATTCATCCATCCATTCATTTAATTGATGTTTATTGAGTTCTTATGTTTGTCTAGGCACTGGTAACATCTTTATAGAGGAGAAAAAGAGAGAGAGGGTACGTATGTTGACAGAGAGCAATCTAAAAAAAAATAAAACAATTAAAAAATACTTACTGGGTTCTAAGGATGATAAACCAGGTTTTCAGTTACAAAAAAAAGTAGTATTTGAGAGTGAATCCTGTCACACAAGAGAAAAAAAAAAAATTCAGTGATGGCTTCTCTGAGGACATTATAGCTAATTTTCCAAGTAAGCAAATTTAACAGATTTATTTATTGCTTTTACCGTATTTTCCGGCGTATAAGACGACCCCCTAATTTTACAGTTAAAACATAGGTTTAGGCCTATATTCGCTGTATAAGACTACCCCCCGGCTGTAGTCTTATACAGTGAATATAGGCCTAAACCTATGTTTTAACTGTAAAATTAGGGGATTGTCTTATACGCCCGGTCATCTTATACGCCGGAAAATACGGTACTTGGCTCAGCTAGACCATTCCTGGCTATGCCTGAGAAGAATTCAGGAAATAGTATTTCTGAATGTTCTTGCAAAGGTCAATTTATTTCTCTGGATCACAGTGCCCTTCTCTCTATAAACAACAGGATTTGGACTAGATATATATTTAGTTTTTTCCAGTTTTACAATCTTATTATTTTTATATTTATATTGCTTACTTTATCTTATTCTGTAGACACCATGATAAAATTATATTAAGGAAAATAGTATTCCTAAGGATTCCATGCATGATACTTATGGCAACATAATCTTTCAATGTATGCAAAGCATACCAGAATTTACATAGTTTAGATGTACAGTTGTCTGTCAATACAAAGAACATTGAACTAAATTACTTTAGTTTATTTCAGTAAATCAAAGAAAGGTTTTTTTATTTCATCTCATGTTATCCATGATTTTTCAAATAGCATCTTTTATGCCATAGTTTCAAATATGGAATTTAGAATTTTAGAAAAATATCTTCATAGATTTTTTTCAAATAAAACAGACCTACAACAAATATGTATAATGTGTCAAAATATAGTGCAAAAATTAAATAAGAATTAAATTTCTGTGCAAAAATATAAATGTTAAATGTGATAAAAATATAACATATGAAGAATAATGTATGATGAGTAAACCTTAAAGAAGTTAGTAGTATGCTATGTGAGTATTAAAGGATTGACACTCATAAATGCAAATAAATATAGCATATGGCAAAAAATATGATCAACAAAGCATACATTGTCTACTGCTCCTTGGCTTAGAAAAAGAGAAATCACGTCATTAGTAAGTAAATCAACTAATATTATCATTTCTTCAAAAGCTTGTATTTAGTTCCTATGATATGTTAAACATCATGTTATATATTTGGGGGCTCCATAGATGAATAGGATATGTCCCTTAGACAGTTGTCTGCATTTCTAAGATTTATTTTTATTTATTTAATTTTAATTTTTATTGTTTTGACAGAGAGAGAGGAGAGAGAGAGAGACAGAGAGAACTGAACTGGGGGCACTCCCCAGTTCAGCATATGGGTCCGCATGGGCTGGGGCCGGGATTCGATCCTCGGTCGGTCCTCAGCCCTGCAAAGTGAGTGCTTAACCCACTGAGCCATCCCAACTTCCCCCAGTTGTCTGCATTTCTGCTGAAGCAAAAAATAAAATAAAATAATGTTATTAGCTCTATGAAAGATATTTTTAAAAGCTATCTTATAATGTATATAATGTGAGTACAAGCAGAAGTTTAAGCTTTATGTATAAGTTTGATGAGGATGTTTTGTTGGGGGGCTTTTTTGTTAAATTTATTGGGGTGACATTAATTGATATCAATTACATTGTTTCCAGATGTACAATTCAACATTACATTGTCTATACATCGCATTATGTGCTTACCACCTGGAATCAGCTCACTTTCCATCACTATAAGTTTGATTCCCCCTCTCTACTCCTCCTCACCCATCTCTCCCACACAGCTCCCCTCTTACCCTCAGGTAACCACTAAACTATTGATTGTGGAAAAGTCTCATCGAAGAGTAGAGCCATAATGTAAAAGACATCATAAGAATGTATATCTTACAATTATATTTCCCAAGCTCTATTCCCTGAAATTAAAAAATATAATAAATATGTATATATACACACACACAAACACACATCACACATGCATGCACACACGCACATGTGCACACATGCACACATATTATAATAGGTATTCCAAATGGGAAAATTTTTTATTTCCTGAAAAGTTTAGAAAATTTATTAAAGGTTTTTTTAATCTTTTTAATATTAAATAGTATATCCATCTCTATTATTCCATTTGTGTAAATATCTTTTGCAGGAAAAATTTATAATTATCTTTATATGTGCCTTAAGCATCCTTTTTTCAAATTGTTTGCTATATGGTAAAAGAAGAACTGACTCTGGATGGTGAGCACACAAGGTAACACAATGTAAATAGATGTTGTATTGTAGGATTGTACAGCTGGAATATACATTTTACTAACCGATGTCACCCAAATAAATTTAACAATAAAAAAAGAAACTTCGGTTCTGTATATTGATATTTTAAACCAGCAAACTTGATGAACACTTTTTTCCAAAAGATTGTCTTTCACTATGTGAATTTACTAATAGAAGAGTGTCTTCTAACTGTTTATAGTGGAACACTCACAAATGAGTTATAATTGCAGCAAGATATCAATCTGAATTTTTTAGCAATTTCTGTGTGTCCCTTGAAATGAAAATGCTGGGAAGCACTGAACAGACAGTCATAACATCATTTGTCTATACGTTTGTTTTTTCTTTTTTTCTCATCACATTGTTCTGGTTGAGTCCTTTAATAAAACACAGAATAGATGTAGTGATTTCATTTCATTCTTTCTTCTCTTGCTCTTGATTTAAAAAGAAAATATAAGTCTTCACCATTAAAAATAATGAGTTGTTGATTGTTAGTGAATAACCACTATCAGGCTTAGAATGTTCCTATAATTTCTAATGTTCTGGCATAATTTATAATATTCAGAGTATGTGAAAATTTATTCAATTTTTTTATGCACTGAATAAAATGATACTATGATTTTATTTCATAAATATCCTAAATGTAGCTAATTAAATTAATAATTTTTTTCTAGACTCTTTTTGTATTCTTGGTTATAATGCATTGCTAAATACAATGCCACACATATGCAGTGTGAACATATTTTAATTCATTTTCTTATTTAAATATAATTGTAGATTCATATGCAATTGTAAGAAACACTGTAATGCTATCCCATGGATCTTTTATCCAGTTTTCTGAGTCAATAATTTAATCCGTGTCTCCCTTTCTACTAATAAATAATTTTATATATTTTCCCTGTTAAATGTTTGGTGAAAAATAATTATGTTCTACTTATTAACCAATCTATTAGTGACTACAAAAATGTTTACATAATTATTTACTTAGGACTTTTTCTGATTTTTAACCTATAATGAGAGATTTATTTATTTAAATAATATGCATTTTGTACTTAGATATATCATGCAAAAGTCAATTAGGAAAACAGTGAAAATACAACTTAAAAATAACAAATACTAAAATGTGAACCATTGTTGTCTTTGATTATAGATATGCCTCTAAGTCTCATGAAGTCCTTACTTTTGTAAATAGTTAAGATTACATTGATATTTTAATTGCCTGTAGCTCAAAGACAACATTGTATCATACAGGTAACATTTCAGAAATATTGCTAATTTTTTGTTATATGGCTCTACACCCTAACTAGTTACTGAAACACATTCATGTACGAATTTATCTTTCATATTTTCCTTAAAATTGGTGAGAAAATTTTAGTTATTTAAACATAAAATTTAGTGACTTTAGGTTCAGATATGATGTTAATTTATTCATTCGTTCATTATTCAAGTGACTGACACAGCAACAATGTAAAATACAAACCTTGCAAAATATTAGGTCTTCATGCCACAGGAGCATATGTATTATAAATATTAAGCATGTCATGAATGGTAGAGACAAATAAGTTATAAAAGTATAAGAAAGAAAGAACATTTTGATTGGAATTTGATAAGAAAGCCTTCATATAGAGCTAGGGATATAAATGAAGGCTTAAAATATATATAGTTTCTATATTAAGGGGTATTTCAGATGCAAGGGATAGAAAAGTTCAGCAAAGGGAGGAGGTAGGGGACAGATTCAGGGTTCTGTGAAGCCTATCTGAATGACACATTTTTAAGAGAGTTTGCTTCTTTTTTTTTTTTTTAAGATGTATTTTACTGTTTGAGAGAAGGTGTGTGTGTGTGTATATATGAGTGTGTGTGAGAGAGTGAATGAGTGTAATTGTGTCTATATGTTAAAGAGAGACAGAGAGAGAGCGAGAGAAGGAGGAGGACTCAGAGCACTCTCCATAGTTGTACATCTTTAGTTTTGATATGGTTTCATTCCACACAGGTGGATGTGGACTCACAAAAGGCGGGAACTGAACCTGAAGCCTTCTGCATAGGAGGCAAGAAGCTTCACCACTGAGCCATCTCAGTGGGTGGTTACCAGTTGTACTGCAGTAGCATATGAATTTTCACGGGCTGGGGCTGGGATACAATCCCAGGATCTCATGGTTGCAAGGCAAGCTCTAAACCTGCTGAGCTATCTTGGCATCCCATGGGTTTTCTTCTTTATGTAAAATGTTATTCAAATTTTGGCAGTCTTCAAAATATTATGTGACAGTCTTTGCACTTTTCACCACTTTTGAATAATGATTCATGTCCTCAAAAAGTCCCACAGTGTTGAACAATTAGTGGCTCCCAAGGTGCCCTGTGACTCACCATCCACTTTGTTCCCCAACCACTGGTACTTTTTTATTTTCACTGAAAAGCTATACTCTCAAAAGGGCAAATTTTATAAAGAAGTAGAGATCAGTTGAGTTTGTGTTGAAAGTGTGATTTTTAAGAGAACATGTGACTAAGGCAATAGAAAATAGAGGTCTGTGATATTGTCTAAACTACTGAAATATTAGAAGAAGTGTAATTCATTTTTCAGGTCTCATTGTCAAATTAAAACAAAATGTGGCAGTTCAATGTATCAATTTATCCTTTGAGCCAAAATAAGAATTAAAAATAAATGAAATAAATTGAAGAGATAAATTCAGATCTATTTAAAATAGAAAGTATATTTATATTCAATTTTTAAGTCATTGTTAAGTTCTTTTTTGGTACAAGATGTCATTAGAAGATATGCTTGTAAAATTGTCTCATTAATAATTTCTAAAATATTTATATTTTTTTGCCTTTAAAAATGTAATAAATCTGTCCCTAAGAATATATAGAAATACCAAAATTTTTAGATGTTTCATAGCCACTGAACCTAATTGAATGTTATTACTTTCATTTCTAGTATGATGAGTTTGAATGTGATTTAATTATTTCTATAATTTTTACACCTCAAAAATTCTGTCACAATTATATAGCACTAAAATTTTTTTTATGAATACGTAATTTTGTCTAATCACTCTTTTATTTGGAATCTTACATCCTCATAATCTTCATAAGAAGTTTGGGTTGAATTATTTCAGAATCTGTTTACTTATGTTCCAATTTCTGGTGTTTCAGAGAAAAGAACTGACACTGTAGCATACTTAGTGACTGTAACAACTAATTATTCTCTGCTTTGAAATATCATCTTCACTTGATCCCTAGAATACTACACACTATTTCTTCTAACATTGTTCCCTATGTTAGTTCTTCCTTATCTCCGAAAATTCACGACACTTGGGAAGGGAAAGAAGTAAAACACAACTTTTATTATTTATCTTCTTATTTTCATTTCCTTGGTCTCCTTATCCAGGCTAGTATCTTTTAAAAAGTCCATAACCTGAAAATTCCCAAATATTAATCTCCTGAAATTTTTTTCCATACCAACCAAATTTTTGTATTTCATTTCCAACTTTATATGTTTTCTTGAAGATCCATTAACATATTAAATTCAGCATACCACAAACACCTTATATTCTTTTATTTACCTCTATCTTAATTGCCAGTCTATTCTTTTAGTTGGTCAAGGCAAAAGACCTGTATTTATTATTAACTTCTTTCTTCTGTCAGATCTAACCTTAATCCTTCAGAAAATCCTACCAAAAAAAGTTTAAATCTGACCACTTCTTAGTACTTCCATTGCTACTACCCCAATGCCATCATCTTTAGTGTGGTTTACTGACATGTACTGCTAATTAATCATTCTACCTCTGTCTTTGCCTCAGCAGCAAGAAAGATTCTGTTTAAATGTGAATCTGATTGTGTCACTCTGCTAAAACCATCTCCTGTATAGGTGCCTGTATCACGAAAACCAGGAGCAGTTAAATTGTTTGAGGAAGAGCTATATGGTCTGACCTCATTCTGTCTCTGACTATATCTCTTACCTCTATTCTTTTGCTTACTCCTTTGCAATCATACTGACATCTTATTGTTTTGTACAGTAAAGCATTTCCTGACTACATTAAAAATAAACTCTTTGGGGAAGCTGGGATGGCTCAGTGGGTTAAGCACTCGCTTTGAAGCCCTGGGGACCTAGGATTGAATCCCAGCCCCGGCCTGTGCGAACCCATATGCTGAACTGGGGTGTGCTTCCTGAATGCAGTGAGGCCTCCAGTTCAGTTCAGTTCAAATAAATAAATAAATAAATAAACTCTTTGTCCTCACTGAAGCACTCCTCATTTTGTCTTTGCTTCTTTTTTTCATAATGCCTGTTGCCATCTAACTTATTATGCATTATAGTAATTATAATATCAATATGTATTGTTTGCTTTTTCTTTTATTTGTTTGTTTGTTTTCTGTCTTCTTCTACCAAAATTTAAGTTCAGTAGAGGGGTCATTTTTTATGTTATGTTTATTAGTCTATCTCCCATGCCTAAAACAGTACCTGAAACACAATAATTTCATTTTTAACATACCAATAGATACATTTGGGAAATAAATCTATTGATAAAATTGCTATTTCAAAACTAACTTATGAAAAATTTAATATTTACTCTGAAAAATACTACAATATACTTTTAATGTCTTTTTTATGAATCTGAGTAATACCTGCTTAGTATCATAAAGCTAAGAATTTTAACTAGATTTGTAGTATGCCATTATTAGTGGATTTTGTTTGTTTTCTGCAAAGAATCTGGTGAGAAATTTAAAATTATTAATTTTTAAAAATACAATAAAAATAACTCCCCAGTAATATTGTCTCAATACTTTAAAATGTAAATCTTGTGAAAAGTTTATATCTGAACTTTAAAAATTCAGACTTCATAAAATTTTAAAATGTTTAATTTTATAGTTATTTATTAATGAGTTTAAGTTTAAAATAGGCATTATTACTAAAATTACTAGCTCAGATTCTCAAAGCTTACTTTGATTTTCTACTTCATTGTCTTTGTAATGTTAATGTGCATTTAGAGATAATTTAAGGGAGATATGATCTAATAAAATTTGATTCTTGATCACCATGTGATTAGGAACACAATCTGATCAAAAGCTCTCTCTCCATTCCTGAATATTTCCTTCAATAATAAATTACGTTCATATTTTATGAACAATTATTTAAGCATTATAGTATTTTCAACACTTTTGAAGGAAAAATTTCTTGGGAGAAGAACACTAAATCTAATACTATAAAAACATATTAATTTTCTCATAATTGGTATATGTATATTAGTTAACTGGTAGCATCACTCAAAATTAAATTTGAATTGAATGAAACTGTCTTAGCATCATGTATGAAGGAATAGTGGCAATTAAAGTAAAAATTAAGTAAAAGGCTCAGAGACACTGATATGAAAGGAGCCTAAGGTGTAGACAGTGATATAAAGAAGTCAAGGAAAAGCAACACTTAAAAATTAGTGCATGGGGATAACTTCAGAGAGATGGTAGAATAGGAAATTTTTGTTCT
This sequence comes from Craseonycteris thonglongyai, assembly GCA_004027555.1. Taxonomy (NCBI): domain Eukaryota; kingdom Metazoa; phylum Chordata; class Mammalia; order Chiroptera; family Craseonycteridae; genus Craseonycteris; species Craseonycteris thonglongyai. The sequence continues at coordinate 8,183 of PVKE010017348.1, forward strand.
TGTTCCCAACTATGACATTGATTTAACAACATATGGATGAAAATGTCTTGATAAGACCTCTAAATTTGAATTAAGAAGTTATGGTACCCCAATGGGCACAAAACTGAGAACTAAATCAACCAGGAAAGAAGAACGATTTTAGTTTACCCACATTAACCCCTTTTCTCAATTTGGCACAGATCAGAGCCAAGAGAGATCACTGGCCCATGATTTATCCCTTGGTGAAAAGAGAGAGTAGAGCATGCAAGTAACATCCTTTGTCTTTCAGTACACTGCCCTCAGGAAAAGAGTGGCAGCTTACTATGGTCTTTATAGCAAAATGTGAATGGGAGAAGGTACACAAAAAATAGGCACCTCTTGCAGCAAGAAGAGAATGAAGTAGAACATGGCATTTCCCTTTTAAAGCTGATAAATAAAGCCCAGAGATGTATCTTCTACAGATGTGCAGACATGAATGTAAAGCTATTACATAAGGAACATGGAGAATAAAGGAAATATAACACATTCAAAACAAAATAAAATAAAAATTAGTGATCAATCTTAAATAATGGAGATTTATGAATTGCCTGAAAAAGAATTTAAAATAATCATCTTAAATTTTGAGTTATAAGAAAACACAGATACACAACTAAATGAAATCAAGAAAATGATACATGAAGAAAATGAGTATATCAACAACAAAATAGAAGGCAAAAATGAACAAACAATCCAAATCAACCCATAAATTTCGGAGCTGAAGAATACAATAACCAAGCTGAAGAACTCAATAGGAAGCTTTAATATTATATTTAATAAAATAGAAGAAATAATCAGTGTATTCAAACACAAATCATTTCAAATTACTCAATATCCAACCATAGAAGAAAAAAAAAGGAAAATAATAAAGGAAGCCTAGGGATTTTTGAGATACCTCAAATGAACAAATATATACATCAAGGAAGTCCCAAAAAAGGAAGCAAAGAATAAAACTTCAGAAAGCTCATTTAAAAAAAATTAATGCCTGGGGAACAAAGTAGATACCAGATTTTTGAAGCTCAAAGGACCCGGATAAATAAAACAAAAAACAAATATGCTGAGATACATTACAACCAAATTGCCAAAAGCCAAAGACAAAGTTAATTTTGAAAAGCAAAAGAAAAGTTACTCATCATGTACAAGGGAGTCCTAATAAGACCATAACTACATTTCTCAGTAGAAACCCTACAGGCCAGAGCAACTGAGATGATATATTCAATGTACTGAAAGATAACAAACAAACAAACAAAAAAATACCAACCAAGAATAATATACCTGGCAAAACTGTCCTTTAAAAAGAAATGAAAGAAAATGATGGTTCCAGACAAATAAAGGATGAGAGAGTTCATTAAAACCACAACTGAATTAAAGAAATACTAAAGGGTGTTTTAAAGTTGCAATGCATAAACAATGTAAAGTACAATTGAATTGTACATCTGGAACCTATGTAATTTTTACCAACCAATGTCACCCCAATATATTTAACAATTAATAAAAAGTTGAAATGAAAGGATGCTAAATAGCAACAATAAAGCATAAAAAAGTATAAAATTCACTGATTAATGTAAATATATAGACAGATACAGAATACTGAAATATTTGCTGTGTAAATCCCTTTTAATTTTAGTATAAAAGTCAAAAGACAAGAGTATCGATTGCTATAACCACAAGATAGTTCGTGTAATTTTTATGATAAGCATGAAGAAAATACCTACAGAAGATACACAAAAGAAAAAAATAAAGGAACCAAAATATATAATAAAATAAATCAATAAAACACATAGAAAGACCACAGGAGAGAAATAAAAGAATAAAAGTACAACATAGATAGAAAGAATTAATATAACAGCAATATGATGTAATTTCTTATCAATAATCATTTTAAATATAAATAAATTGAACTCCCCAGTCAAATATGTAAGTGATTGAATGGATAAAAAATATAATGAACAACTGTGTGCTGTTTACAAGAGAATTAGATTTAGCACACCGGCTAAAAATTATGGACTAGAAAACTACATCCCATACAAAAGATTAACAAAAGAGAGAGAGTAGGAGTGGCATTACTTATATCAGGTAAAACAGGCCTTAAGTAAAACAACATCACACCATCACACAAGACAAAGAAGAAATTTATATAATAATAAAAGCTTAAATCTACAAGGAGAAATTAAATATATATACATGTGTGTGTGTATATACACACACATACACACATATATACATACACACAAACACATATATATATGTATGTATATATATGTATATATATCTATATGGATATATATACATATATATATGGAAATATATGTGTGTGTGTGTGTGTGTATATATATATATATGTATCTGTCCAACATTAAAGCTTTGATGTTGGACAGATATATATATAGAGCAGCTAAATATATACAGTAGACATTGACAGGACTGAAGGGAGATATAAATACCAATACAATAATAGGAGGCTTCAACATCCTACTCTCAATAATGAATAGAACATTTAGAAAGAAAATCAGTAAAGAAACACCATGCTTGAACAATGCTGTAGTGTAGACCATAGGGACCTAACAGACGTACATAGAACATGTTACTCCAGAACAATAGCATATACATTCTTCTCAAGCATATAGATCTTTCTTTAGGATAGACCTCATGTTAGGTCACAAAGTTAGTCTTAACAAATTGAGAAAGATTTAAATTGTACCAAATACATTTTCTGACTACAATGAAATAAACCTAGAAATCAATAGCAGAAGAAAAAATTTTTAATTCACAAATATATGGAAATTAAGCATCATAGTCTTGACCAATCAGTGGATCAAAGAAGTCAAGGAGAAATATTGTTCAGCCTTTAAAACAAAAGGAAATCCTACCATATAAAACAATATCGATGACCTTCAAGGACATCACACTAAGTAAATTAAGCCACTAAGTAAAATAAGCCATTCACAGAATGACAAATACTATGCTATTTCACCTCTATGAGATATCTACAATAGTCAAACTCATAGAAGCAGAGTGTAGAATAGCGTTCTTCAAATACTGGTGGGGGTGGAAAATGGGGGTGTTTTTTTCCCCCAAATGTTATAAAATTTCATTTATGCAAGATGAGTAATTTCTACTAATCTGCTATAAAACCTAATGCCTATGGTTAATAACACTGCTGCACTAAACTCTTAAAATTTGTTAAAATAGTACATCTTATGTTAAGTGTTCACAGTTTTAAAAAGTAGAAACAATCCACCTTTTAATTTCTGCTCTGCTGGCTGGTCAACAAACAAAACAGTGAGAGAGTTCATTGGATTCTATAGTATGATGTCAGCATTCCTGTCCTCAACCTGAAATGGTAATGGGGGTGGTGGGGGGGAGTGAGATTTGAGACAGTGGATGTAGAAAATTTATTCAAGAAATTTAACTATGAACTGTACAAGTTAAGGCAAATAATTTGAGGGAGGTGCAAGATAAATTAATGTGACCTCTGGTTAAACATAAAGCATGGAGATGGGTCCCTGGGTTTTACACGGGGTTTGACCATTTATAGCTGTGTCAATTTAAGCAAATGACTCAACTTCCCTATTCATTAAGAGTGACCTTTCTCTGCCTAGCAAGTATTACTTTCTTCATTTATTTTTCAGGATATTTTTATCAGTTTCAACTTATTTACTTATGTTCTGGGAATTCATCCTAAGAAAAAAAAAGAATCCTTTATCCCTAGTATTTCTCCATAGACAATGCAGATTATTCTCTTTGACTTACTTTATTATCTATTAAAGTGACTTTATCATTTTAGGTTGTAAACTGCAGTATTGTTGATACCAATGCAAATTAGTAGATTGAGAAGTCAGTCTGAGACCAGAGAAGTAAGCATCCTAGAAAGGATTATTTTGTTATTTGATACTTCTCTTTATGGACAGTGGAAGCAGGATGGTATAGGTCAGATTTTAGTAGTTAGCTTTTGTTTTAACTATACACAACTGTATATTCAGAGCTATGAAAAGGCATCAACTAACCCTACGTCAGTGTTATTTTTGTTTGTTTAACTTTGTGTATCCAGTCTCAGAGGCTGGCAAGGTAACCTACTTTCCAATGCTGTTGAGCTCCAGTGACTACAAAAAGGAGATTCCAAGTAGTGTGTTCTGGGTTATTTACCGTGCTTCTGCCCCAAATAATTTCTCTTCCAATTAATTGTTGACAGAAATCTTGTGCCAGAACATGTATAATTTATAGCTAATGATTCCATCTCGCTGCCTCAGGAAGGGTATTTTTTAGCAAATGCATCAAGGCCTCTATTTGATGCATTTACGAGTTTTGATAACTTTATAGCAATTTGATTTAATTTGCTTTATGTTAAAAAAAGTTTTTCAGTTATTATGGGTTCTCAATAATGATTCAGGAGTTTCTATATTTTATATAACTTTCTTCATTTTATTGAAGAAATAAAGATATGTGTAGAGTTTAAGGCAAAGGAGAATTTTATATCTATGAAGTAGGCCGTTCACCATCTTGTCTCTTAAAAAAGAGGAAGAATAGCAAGAAAGGAGCATAGTTTTGGCATAAATTTCAGCTCTATCTATGACTTCGGGTAGTTACTTAATCTCAGCATTTCTAAAAAATTAGTTTATGACAATGACTACTTCCTAGCATATATGTGAGATTTTAAATTTGTTAATATATGCAAAAATTTGTAGCAGTGGCGGGCACATAATAAAAGTGTATGCAAGTTTTTTATGTAATTATGAAAACTAATGACCACTCAGTGAGTGCTCTATCATACCAATATATTCATTTAACCATTCTTGTATTTGTATATTCATTTTTAAAACTTTGCTATTATAAATAATATTATAATATAAATATTTATGTATATCATTGATCATTTTTAGAGTAGTATTTATAATAACTGTTTAGCCATGACATTATTGTGTGAACATTTTTAAGATTCTTGACTTATGTATACTAAGAAATTTTCGTCAAGACTAGTCAAGAAAGTTTATGATCCTAATATTGATATCTAAAAGAGTTCATTATATACAACCTAACCAACATGGTTAATATTGTTAGAAAAACTTAAATTATTCTGCTAATTTTATAAATTCTCATCTGCTATGCATAATATATTATTGTTCATTTAATTTTCATTTTATTATTAATATAAAATTGCTTTATTTTTTTCTGATCATAAAATATATTATGCATATTTTGTTTCATTGTAAATGCTTTTCTTAATATACTCTATAAGTGAAAACATACTTAAATGAAAATATATAATTTTGACTCTCTTATTTTTATTTACTATTATTTCATAGATAATATCCTGAATATAATGTGACATATTATATTTTCACGCTATTAAAATTATTTTAAATTTGAATGATTTTTTTCTGTAACTTCCATTAGAGAAGGTAAATTAATTATTAGTGGTTTAGAGCCAACAGTGAACAGCATATTACTATATCATAATGGAGGTTCTTTTTTTATTATTGCACATTCATAATGTTGAGTGTATTGTTGAGTCTATATTATAGACTCAAAAATGCTGCCTATTCAAACAAATAATTCTAGTTCTACTCCTGTAATAAAACAGAATAATTGGGGAAGCCAGGATGGCTCAGTGTATTAAGTGCTCACTTTGCAGCCATGGGGTCCTAGGATCAAGTCCCAGTCCTGGCCCCAGCCCATGTGGACCCATATGCTGAACTGGGGTATGACCTCATTTTAGTTCTCACTAGAGCAAGTTTCCCATGTGGGGGGCCCCAGTTCAGTCCCCAGCTCAAGAGGGCATGCCTCCCATGTGGGAGACCTCTGACTGTTTTTTGCCCTCTGTGGCCCCCACCCACCTGTGTGGAACGAAACTATGTTGAAGACTGATGATGTACAACTGTGGAGATTGTTCTGGGCCCTCTCATTTCTCTCTGTCTCTGCTCTCTGTCAAAAACAATAAAATTAAGTCTTTAAAAAAAGAATAATTATATTTTATGTATATATTTATTTATGTATTTAAAAATAATTATATGTGGTTCTAAATCTTTTACTTTCAATATTAAAAATGTATATGATGCTGGAATTTTATTTATTTATTTATTTTTGTTAAAGTTATTGTTATTAATTGATATCAATTACATTGTTTCCAGGTGTACAATTGTACATTACATTGTCTATACATCGCATTATGTGCTCACCACCCAGAATCTGCTCACTTTCCATCACCGTATGTTTGATTCCCCCTCCCTACTCTCCCTCCACCCATCTCTCCCACCCACCTCCCCCCTTACTCTCAGGTAACCACTAAACTATTGACTGTGTCCATGAGTCTTTGTTTCTTTGTTCCTTTCAGTTTTATATTCCACCTATAAGTGAGGTCATATGTTTCTTGATTCTTTCATTCTGATTTATTTTGCTTACCGTAATAAGATGTTTTCAAGGTCCGTCCATGTTGTCACAAATTGCTGTATTTCATCTTTTCTTATTGCTGAGTAGTATTCCATTGTATAAATGTACCACAACTTCTTTATCTAGTCATCTATCAGAGGACACTTTGGTTGATTCCACAACTTGGCCACCATGAACAGTGCTACGATGAACATTAGGGTACATGTATTTTTGCATATTAAGGTTTTCAGGATTTGGGGGTAGATACCCAGGAGAGAGATTGCAGGGTCATATGGCAATTCCATTCCTAGTTTTTTGAGGAATCTCCACACTGCCTTCCACAGTGGTTGTACCAATTTACATTCCCACCAGCAGTGTATGAGGGTTCCTTTTTGTCCACAGCCTCTCCCTCACTTGTTATTCCTTATCTTGTTGATTATAGCCATTCTGACAGGTGTGAGGTGGTCTCTAATTGTGGTTTTAATTTGCATTTCCATAATTGCTAGTGATGTTGAGCATTTTTTCATGTATCTGTTGGCTGTTTGTATGTCTTCAGGAGAGAATTGCCTATTTAGGTCTTCTGACCATTTTTTTAATTAGATCGTTTGAATTTTTGTTGTTGAGTTGTATTAGTTCTTTATATGTTTTAGATATTAGCCCTTTATCAGAGGCATTGTTTGCAAAGATTGTCTTCCATTTGGTTGGTTTTCTTTTTACTTTGTTGACGGTGTCCTTTGCTGTGTAGAAGCTTTTTCATTTGATACAGTCCCATTCATTTATTTTTGTTTTTACTTCCCTTGCCTTTGGGGTCAAGTTCATAAAGTGCTCTCGGAGCCCAGTGTCTATAAGTTCAGTGCTAATGCCTTCTTCTATGCACTTTATAGTTTTGAATCTTATTGGAGGTTCTTAATCCATTTTGAATTAATTTTGGTCTATGATAACAGTTCTTTTTTTTTTTAAATATATTTTTATTTATTTATTTATTTTGACAGAGACAGAGATAGAGAGATACAGAGACAGAGAGAGAACCAAACTGGGGGAGCTCCCAGTTCAGCACATGGTTCCGCACGGGCCGGGGCCAGGATTCGATCCTTGGTCCCCGGGGCTGCAAAGTGAGCGCTCAACCTGTTGAGCCATCCCGGCTTCCCCATGGTGTATACGCCTTCGCCTCTGTCTATTCCATGCCTCCAGCCCGTCCACAGTCGTTCTGATCCTGGACTCCCATCCCCGTGCTCCCACCTCAGTCAGTCTCTCCTCTGCTGGACTCAGTTCAACCTCTGGGTCAGTCACTGGGTGGGTCTTTGGGTTGCTCTCTGCAGCGGGTCTCCACACTGGTCCCTTTCTTTCTCTCTCACTCGCTTCTGCTTCTCCCACTTTAGGTATTTTCTTGGGTCTCTCAGCCGAGGCTGTGCACTACTTAGGGATTCTCTGGTTGGATTTTAATTGTTTAAATTGTCTTTCCAAGAGAGGTTTCAAGAGCTCCTCTCACACCGCCATCTTGATGATGTCCTCCAATTCTGGAATTTTAAAATTCACTTTTTCTTAATACTTATTTTACTGTTTTGACAAAGAGAGAGAGAGAGAAACAGAGAAAAATGGGAGGGCCCAGAGCATTCTCCATAGTTGTATGTCATTAGTTTTTGACATAGTTTCATTACACACAAGTGGACATGGGACCACACCGGGTGGGAACAGGGCCAGGCACCTCCCACACAGAAAGCACACCCCTGTGAGCTAGTGGCCTCCCACAGGGGAAGCACACCTCAGTTTAGCATATGGATCCACACCAGCAGGGCCAGGAGTTGATTTTTGAGCCCCGGAGCTACAAAGCAAGTGTTCAACCTGCTGAGCCATTCTGGCCTTCCCCTGGAATATTAAAATTCTGAGTACACTATATTTATATACTTAATCTTCCTGAAGAAAATGTTGTTATGAGCTTTGCTCTTGATATCGAACTATACAATTAAAATTTTCTTTCAAAGGATCTTTTCATGGGTTAAGTATGAGGTCTTTGCAGCAAGAGACACCTTGGTTTTATAGCAGAGTCCTGTAATACTATTTTTGTTACCATTAAAGATATATTAATATGACCATCAGCCTCTTCAGCTATAAAATAGACATAAATATTTATTTTCTCCAGAGTTTTATTAAGGATCAAATGAGATCATATATACAAAATAATCACCACAATGTTTGCTTTATAACATAGCCTAATTGTTGCAGGGTCTCATGGAATCTAGATAAGATTAGTTTAAATATTTCTTTCCTGTTTTATAAAAGTTTGAGCAATATAAAGAATATGTTAGGTTATCAGTGCAATTATATTTACATGATCATATTTGGGTTAAGCTTCTAGTGGAATAAATAAAGTCCCTGTTCTTTAATGCATGAACCTAAGTAGAAAATGCAACAGATTTTACAATATAAAACACACATGATTTCTGAATGAGGAATTGCTAGAGATTTGGAAATGAGTGCGAAAGAGTTTATGTGGTGTCAGTGCTAAAGGTTTTATTTGAGTATAACAGCCTTTTTTTTTGTTTTGAGAGTCTCTCATTTACTTCAATTTATCTGACTTTCTATTGTCCTCTTCATTACAGAATCCTTCACTGGCTCCTTTCTCTGACTTAACTCTATATCCTTTCTTTCCACCTTTTCCTTGGCTTCTTTTACCAAGGAAAAACTTCTCAACCAACCAGTTTTATTACCTTCATTATTGCTGTGGCTCATGCTGACACTCATACACCCAGGAAAAACTTTCTACAGCAAGTAGTTTGCTAAGTAAGGTATTTTCCATGAAAAAGAATTGTTTTTCCTAAGAAGGATCTGAAGGAAGCTGTATATAAAATAATTTTTAGGGGAAGCCAGGATGGCTCAGTGGGTTGAGCGCTCACTTTGCAGCACTGGGGACTGAGGATCGAATCCCAGCCCTGGCCGTGCGGAACCATGTGCTGAGCTGGGAGCTCCCCCAGTTCAGTTCTCTCTGTGTCTCTGTATCTCTCTCTCTCTCTCTCTCTCTCTCTCTCTCTCTCTCTCTCTCTCTGTCTAAATTAATAAATAAATAAGAAATTATATTAAAATTTTTTTTACATCTGGGGGACGCTAGGTATATAATAAAATTGCTACTACTCTGGAAATAGTAAGCTGTAAACTTATAGTAGTCATACTGCTAATGCTACTTCAGTGTTTTGTTACTTATACCGCTATTTTAACCATATTGCACTTCTCTTCTACTAAAATTTGTTTAAATGTATCACAAAAATTATTTTCAGTCCATATTCACTATATCCACTGCTTATGTAAATACTGAATCTGAAGGCTAAGAATTCTCATTCATTTTTTGTTGTTGTTATTATAATCTGAGCAATCTATCAAGTTTCTTTATTTTGGGATTACCACATTACTAAGCATTTTGTCCCTTTTTGTTCAGAAATAATTTCATATTATATGTCTTTTTTGCTTCTGCAAAATGGAATTGCCATTAAAGAAAAATAGGACTTTTCAACTGTTCTTTTATGAAAATATTATCATGTAGGTGAGTCACTCAGCAATCTTTATCTTGCTACCAGGTCAATATGTAAATCTATATTAGAAAAATCTTATTTATTTATTTTTTCTACTAAGACAGCTATAGTGAACTGTTATAATTTAATCACTTTATTCATTTAATAACTTTTTGAGGTAAAATTGACATATAACAGTATATTAGTTTTGGGTGTGCAACATAATGATTTAATATATGTAGACAAGTACGTTGTGAAATGAGGACCACAAAACCTTAGATATACTGCTTACAAGAGACTCACTTCAGATTAAAAAACACAAAACTGAAAGTTAAGGTGTAAAAAGTTAATTAACGTAAATGGAAAGAAACAAACAAAAATGCTAGAGTAACAATATTTATACCAGACAAAATAAACTTTAAAACAAAGAAGGATCCAGTAATTTCACTTGTGAATATTTATCTGAAGAAACCCAAAATGCTACTTCAAGGGTATATGTGCATTTATATATTAATTGAAGCATTATTTACAATAGCCAAGATGTGGAGGCAGTGTGGGAGTCTGTCATAGATGAATGGACACAGAGGAAGTGCTACATGTATACAATGGAATATTGCTCAGCCATGGAAAGAACTGTGTTCTTGCCATCTGTGGTTGCATGGATGGACCTGGAGAGTATTGTGTTGAGTAGAGTATGGCAGAAAGAGTAAAACAGATGCAGTGTGATTTTGCTTATATGTGGAATCTAAAGAACAAAACAAATAAAACAGAAACATATTCATAGATACAGAGAACGTTTTGATGGTTATCAGATAGGAGGGTGTAGAGAGGGTGGGTAAGAAAAGGGATTAAGAAGTACTAATTGGTTGTTACAAAGTAATCATGGGAATGTAGAGTATAGCATAAGGAATATAGTCAATAATATAATAACTCTATGGTGTCAGATGGGTATTAGATTTATCAGAGTGATAGATGAGAGGGTAATATAGAGACAGGGTAAAAAGGGTGAAGGCATTAAGCAGTACTATTTTGTAGTTACAGAATAGTCATAGAGATGTAAAGCAAAGGGAATATAGTCAATAATATGGTAATAAATATAACTATTTAACTATATAACTATATAACTATATATATATATATATATAAATATATATAGATATAGATATATATAGCCAGGTAAGTACTAGATCAGTCAGAGGGATTATTTCTTAATTTATACAAATGTCTAACCACTATGCTATACACCAAAATGAGTATAAAATAACATTAAATGTCAACTGTATAGGAGAAAATGTGAAGGGCAATAAGTGGTTCAATTTTTCAGGTATAAGACAAATAAATCATGGGAATGCAGTGTACAGCATAGTGAATATAGTCAATAATACTCTGACAGTATGCATGATATGGTGTCATATGATTGCTGTATTTATCATAACAACTTTTTAAGTATAGGGATGTTGAACAACTGTCGTATATTCCTGAAACTGATATAATGCATTGTTACCTATATTTTTTAATAAAAATTTAAGAAGATAACATAGAAGCATACACAGTGAAAGAAAAGGTCACCATTTAACTTATTCATAATATTATCTTTTGTTCTCTACAGTGAACTTTAATAAAATCAACTTTGATTGAAAGACAGAGAGAAACAAGACAATTTAAAAAGTGGAGAAAACAATACAGAAATAAACAAGTGGATTACATTACACTAAAAAGTTCTGCTCAACAAAAGAAACATGCAACAAAATGAAAAGGCAAACTATAAAATGGGAGAAAAGATTTGCAAATCACTTACCTGTTAAGGGATTAAATTCAAAATATATAAACAACTCCTATAACTATATAGCAAAGAAGCTTGATTAAATAAGTAAGTAAAGGACTTGAATAGATAATTCTTCAAAGAAGACATACAAATGATAAACATATATATGAAAAAATGCTCAACATCACTAATTGTATAAAACAATATGCAACCGAACCACAATGAGATATCACCTCAACACTGTTATTAAAAAAATAACAAAAGATTTCTAAAATGTGGAGGTTATTTAGAAGTCCACTCCAGCCATGAAACATGCTCCCATAAATGTGGGATAGGAGAATTAATTTGTTCAGTTCTACCTGGTATTTTATTGCATTGTCTGTGATCCAGATTAGCACAATCTCATTTGTCCCATGTTATTTTAACAATTGTCAATAAAAATGTAATTTATATATATATATTTTTTTACTTATATATAGCATAGTCACTAAATGCAAATTTTTTGCTATATTTTTTCTGGTAACCAGAGAAAAAAAATAGCAATTTGGTTCAATACAAGGTGGAGAAATTGAAATAGTAAAAATAATAAAAAGGAAGTAGAACTTCTGTGTGATTTATTAAGAAATCTCTGTATTATAATCTCTGTTTGTTTACCTGCACTTGAGTTTCATGGGTAAATATAGCCACAGAACATCTAATATCTCTGCCATCAGTATTCCAGAAAGAAAATTGTGTTGCCATAAAGCCATAACATGCTCAAATTCCTGGAGAGATGACCAGCCAAATCTACAAAATTTGGTAAAGACTGAAAAGAACATTAAAAGTATGTTTCCTAACCAGGAACTACAAACACTTGTCCAACAGAGGCAGATATCTCTGAAAAGTAAAAAGGCTCTTAGTCTCTGTTCATGGTTCAAATTTCTAATGGAAGACTGAAAGTTGCATGAGAAAAAAATCAAAACAAACCAAAGTGTTTTAAACACTTTAATGATGGTTTGTACTTCTAAAGCACATAGATTAGTGGAGAAGCTAATCTTCCCAACAATCACAGAAAAAACAGAAGTAACCACAAACTCAATCTGTTTGTTCTCATGGTTTTATTGATTTTGTCATTCTTTGATATATGAGAAAATAATGCTATCATTTTATTGTGCTCCCAAAAGATAAAGAAACAAGTATTAATAGAAGCCACAGTATTGAACCAGAACCATATTTCAAAATTTTACATGGTATTCTTTGCATATTAACTGTCTACTTAAAATTAATTATATAAATTTTCCTCATTGTTACAGAGAACATATATAATGCAAATCATTTGTAATTCAAGGATTTGTAGTGCATTTTAAATTTATTATTTGTATAAAAAATAATGTTTTCTTGCCCTTTTCAGAGATTAACCACAGAATTCAACATTACCTCTGTAATTAAATATAAGTTTATACAGCTAAAGGCTTTGCAACTGACCAAAACAGTTGGTCACAAGAGAACTTTGTAACTGGATTGAACATTTAATTATATTATCATTGGTTATAAATATCTGGAATAAAATTATTAGACACAGATACCAAAGAAGAAAAACAGCCTCTAACTTTATTATGCTTTAACCACCTGGCATGAATTTCATTTGAACAGAAAATGTAGAATAATAGTTTATACTCATTTGAACTATGAAAAGCAGAAAAAACTTCCTTGCCTATTAATAATAGCTCCTAGATGCAAGGGTAGTTGAAAATATAATATTTCTGCCACCTTCAGACAGAGGTGAGGGATGCATTACCTTTGTATGCCTAAATCAACATATAACACATCATCTGGGTACTAGAGTATTTGAATATCTCTGTGATAGAAACAAAATTTCAAACCAATTATATATTTAAGATATGTATCTTTTCTATTGTATATTAAAATATATGTTTTGGTGGCTTAGAAAGAAGAAGGGAAAGGAAGTATTTTTTTCTGAAAGCAGAGGATGAAGAACATAAGAGAAATATTTATATTTTTTGAACGTATTTCTGTGGAAAGCAAACTAGAGTAGAGAAAACAATGAGACAATTCACAGATCATTAGAAAAGTCAAGAGCAAGTTTAGATGAGGAAAAGAGAGAAGAAAAATGGAATTAAAATTTTTAAGAGGCACAAAGAAAGGACAATGGGTTGTTAAACTTCTGGCAACTTTGTTATAGAAATGGTATTCCCCATCAAAAAAGAGGCAAGTAAAAATTTCATATATAAAAACACCTTTGTAGTCTTTGGCTGAGTTAGTGAAGCAGAAGGCTACCAGGACATAATTTTGTCTTAAATATATTACACATTAGGGATATAGAAGAGAGGGGTCACTAAGAAAGCTGAGGTTTAATTTGGCTTTGAAATAGGCAGAACTAAAGACAAAAAGCATAAGAAACTAAAAGAATAATGTAAAACCACACAGGAAATTGAGTATTCTATAGGGTTTATTTATATATTCAGCATACACATTTTTTAAAAAGTCTAGGGCTTAAAATAAACCCTAAGGAATGTCACACATAGTGGATACATTAACAGCTTAGCCAGGGAGATAGAATGTATAGATAAGTTTCTAAGGAAAATATTATAGAAGTACAGAAAAGGGTCTTTTAAAGGTCATAATTATGGTTAATTAGAACAGAGAAGCCTATTATGTGGCCTTGTTGGAACTGAGATGAATGTAAGAGTGAGTTATTCAGGTGACTGTAAGAAAATAGGAAAGTATATTTCTAAGAGAGTAATACAAGTTCGCTGTTTATAATGTATAGCCCTGCATCAACAGCATAAGCATCACCTGGGACATGTTGGAAATAAAATTTCTCGATTTTTGTTACCAAAAGTAGACCCACTGAATCACTAGCTTTGGAAATGAGGCCCCAGCAATCTGTTATAACAAGCCCTCCAGTGACTCTGAGGTTAGCTGACATTTGATTGCCAATAACACAAACACGTGGAAACAAGGAAGAACTTCTTGTCACATATAATAGAAGTTATAGTTTAGCCAGTTCTTTGCCTTTTAATTTGGTGCATGGATTTAATCACATGTATTTTATAATTGCATTTAAGTTTTGAATACAAAGTTTTCACAAAGTAAATCCCACAAAATACAACATAGTTCAAGAAATAAAACATTGCCAGCATCCCCGGGGTTATTTTTCTACTACTTCCTACTAATAATCCCCTACCCTCTCCTCCCAAAGTAAAAACTACCCTGAATTTTTTTTACAATTGTTTTGTTCTTCAGTTGTTCTTCATATGAATGGAATTTTGCAATGTATTCTTTATTCTCTCTAGAATTTTTTATTCATGTTAGGTTTGTGAGAATCATATATATTGTTGTGTTTAATTTAGCTATAGCAAATACATGGCTTTGTGGTTTTTTGATTGTATGAACAAAATTATATATTTATTCTAATGATGATAAATATCATTTGTGCTTGCATCTTATTGCTTATTTCTAAGGACATATACATATCCATACGTGTGTGTGTGTGTGTGTGTGTGTATATATCTGTGTATATATATATATATATATATATATATATATATATATATATATATATACACACACACACATAAATGTATATTTGTATACATATATACACTTTCCACTTGTGGTTTATATATCTGTTAAATGTTAGCAAATAATAGTGCATTGTTTCCAAAGGGATTGTAACTTACAGTCCTCTTAGTGACATACGGAAGATCCCTTTGCTCTATATATTATGCAAACATCACTTTTCCTATCACTCATTTTATTTCAGCTACTCTGAGAAGTATTTCATTTTGGTTTAATTTTTATGTCTATGTTTACTAATAATATTGAATGTTTATTGGGCATTTGATATCACCTTTTGTGAAATTCCTAGTTTTCTATCATCTATAAGGGCTGTCTGGAAAGTATCCAGCCATATAATATAAAATTTAAAGGAATTTGTGACGTTATACTTGTATATCGTGTTTATAATATACTGTACCTATATATAATTTATTCAATTTTATTGATTTGTAGAAACTCCTAGCTCCTAATGTGCCCTGTATTTGTTAGTTATTGGTGTTAAAAATATGCTGTTCTATTCTCTGACTTGGTTTTCACTCTCCAAGTGATGTATTTAAATCAGTAGTCTTATTTTTAGAAATAATAATTTGCATAATGTTCAAGAAAATTTATTTCTAGAATTTTAATTGTTTTATGCTCCTCATTAGAATAAACAAAAACTCATGAACACAGTCAATAGTTTAGCAGTTACTTGATGATAAAAGGGGAGGGGAGGGAGGAATGGGAGGGTAGGGAGGAGGAATCAAATATGTAGTGATGGGAAAAGAACTGACTCTGGGTGATGAGCACATAATGCAATACACAGACAATATAATGTAGAATTGTACACCTGGGACCTATGCAATTTTTACCAACCAATATCACCCCTGTAAATTTAAAAATTAAAGGAAAAACATTAAAAAAAGAAAATAAACAATGTGATAGAATTGGTAACTCTTTTGTATAAGATATAAGATAGGGCTTAGGAATCTTTTTTCTTCCTTTCTTTTTTTTTTTTTCTTTTCTTTTCTTTTATATTTTTTGTTTAAATAAATATATAAAGACTGGGGAAAAATCTATAAATGCCTCTATTTTTTATACTACCTGGCTGGATACTTTCTAGACAGCCCTCGTATAGTTAATGCAGCAATATTTACTAAAATTATTATTAATAAAACCATTCAACTTCATTTAAAGATTTATTTTTATTGTTTTCTGACAGACAGAGAGAGAGAGAGGAAAGGGAGAGGGCCCAGAGCAGTCTCCACAGTGACAGCATTAGTTTTCCATTTAGTTTCACTCCACAGGTGGGCGTTGGGCTGCACAGGGCAGGAACTGGGCCAGGAGCCTCCCAAATAGGCCCTGGCAAGAACTGAACTGGGGGCACACCCAGTTCAGCATATGGGTCTGCCTGGGCCAGGGCCGGGATTCCATCCTCAAGCTCCGGGGCTGCAAATTGAGCGCCTAACCCGCTGAGCCATCCCAGCATCCCCTCAACTTCATTTTACTTTAGATTTATAGGTTCTTATTTCTATTGATGTGACTTATTATAGTCATAGATATTCTAAATATTTCCAGTTTTAAATGGACCTAGCTTGATTGTTTTTATTACTACTTCCCAATAATAATGAAATTTAATTGCTCATATTTAATAGTATTTCATTTTTAGTCATGACAATGGAACTTAATGTTATGCTTACTTAGTAAGGTATTTGGTGTCAATTTGAGATTAGCTTTGTGAAATGAGATTGGAATATTTACTTTTTTACTATGCTCTATAAATGTACTATCCAGTACAGAGCTGCTAGCCACTTATGGCTATTGAGCACTTGGAAATTGGCAAGTCAAAATTGAGATGTGCTATAAGTTCAAAATACATACTTTCCCATTTGGTTTTCAAAACTTAGTGTAAAAAGTATAAAAAGTGTGATATTAATAATATGTTTTAGAGGATGCTAGGATAGCTCAGCATTGAGCACGTACCTTGTAATCACAAGGTCCAGGGTTTAATTCCCAGCCCCAGCCCATGCAAACCTATATATTGAAGTGTGGCGAAACTGATAACCACTGGGATGGCTCAGTGGCAAAGTTTCTCACCTTCCATGCAGGAGGCCTCAGTTTGCTTCCCATCCCATGTGGCCCACATCTACCTCGATGGAATGAAACCATGTCACAACTAAGTGATATACAACTATAGGGACTGCTGTGGGCCCTCCTGCATTCTCTCTCTCTCTCTCTCTCTCTCTCTCTGTCTCTCTCTCTCTCTCAACAATAAAATAAATATTTTTTTAAAAAACCACAAAGATGTTTTAAAATAATAGTAATATGTTTTATAGTGATGAGTTGAAATAATATTATTTAAGAGCTATTGGGATAAATTAAATTTATTGTTAAAATTAACTTTGCTTCACCTATTTTTTAAAATTGGCTACTAAAAAAATTTTAAATGCATGTAACATATTTCTATAGAACAGGGCTCTGCTGTGACATAATTAATACAATTTCACAGGTTTCACAGATTGCAAGGCTCAAAAAGTTCAGCTCAATGACCTTTACAAAGATACATCTGATTATTTTCTTTGCCAATTATATTTTATGTTATGGCACAATTAGCCATTCAATATTTATTTGTATTAATTTTGGTAATTGTTTTTCAGTTTTAAATTGTCCCCAGCATAAAATTAAGTATTCTATTATGTATTTAATCACCTTTTACTACATATAATCAAATATATGCCACCATTTAAATTTTCTTAATAACAAGTAGATACATTATCTCACATTTTGATAAATATTACTAAAATGTTAAAGTTTTTACTTTTCTATTTAAGGAAACAACTTATGTTTTGATTTATGAATCCATGAGTTATAGGTTTCAACCTTCTTTTGCTTCTAGCAGTATCTCTGGTACAAACACTGGTGATTGCTCTATTTTTTAACTCTGCCTTTAAATACTTCATTTCACATGTGTGATACCATTTTCTCCTTTTTCTGTTTCCCTGAGAAACGTCTGTTTGTCTTGTACTGAATACTGAGGTAGATTCAGCCAAAACTTAGGCAGATCCCAGTTCAAGTCTTTAATGTTTTGATAAAACATAAAAATGAAATTAAATTTATAGAGGCATTAAATTTATAGAGGCTTTTATCTCTTCCTCCATTGGAGGTACACTAATTGTTACTTTGAGGCAGGTACTGTTAGTATTAATGGTAGATCTTCTCACTTGTTTTTGTTTATACCAATTCGCAGTTTTTGCTCAAAATTAGTTCTCTAATTTCAAATTGACTTTCTCTGTTAGAAAATCTTGCATTTATTAAATGAAAACTCTGACTGGTGGACAGTACTCCACCTCATGTATACTAATGTAAAATTTGACAATGGGGTATGCAATTGATATCCTTCTTTTAGAAACAACCCTAAAGACTGATTTGGATTCTATCACATAGTTCTTATTTTATTTATTTATTAATTTATGCTTTGAGTTCATTGTTAAATTTATTGGCATGACATTAGTTGGCAAAAATTATATTTCCAGTTATACAAGTCTATATTATATTATCTATGTGTTGCATTATGTACTCACCACCCAGAGTCAGTTCTTTCCATACCCTTACACAATGTTCTATAAACCTTCTTGATTTCCGCCTTCTACTTAGTTTAAGTGGATGTATTTATTTTAGGGTCCATATTCATTTGCCCTTATGTAACTTTTTGTTGTTCTATGCCTAATGCATACGTGTTTAGGTACTTTGCTTAATCCAGTCTTGCATTTTATACTTCTTGCAGAGATACTTCTCAAAGTTTCTGATGCATGACATAGGGATGGTATATATTTCTTGAACTATCATCTACGTACCTCATTTACCTCACCTATGATGAATTATTTGTCAGCTTAATCTGCTATAACAGCAGTGCCATAAACTGGGTAGTTTATAAATAGTAATCTGTTTCTTGCCAGGAACCAGCCTGGCTGAATGAAGTCCCTGAGTTCGAGAGGTGGGAATTAAGGACAAACCAAATGGCCGGCCACTGTCCTCAATAGGAGCAGCCCCGAATAGCTTTATTGCTTGCCTTATACAGCAAAAGTTTACGTCATTACAAGGAACAGGGAAAAACTAAGATATTTTAATGTACAGGACAGGTTACTCGTTAACTAAGAAATATAGCGTAAGCAGACCCCTTTCCATACATTCTTGTCTACCCCCACGTCCTGGGTCATTAGTCAACTGGCACCAGCTGTCTGGCCTTCATGCGAAGCTGCACATATATCTTTTGCCTTTAGCTATTACAGGGGAGGGGTGACAGGGAGGCCAAGGCCCTGCCATCAAGGCCTCCGAAAACCTCTCCGTTCAGGCACAAGACTGGCTCCCAACAGTGTCTCACTGTTCTGGGGGTTGGAAGTCCAAGATCAAGGTTCCAGCATTTTCAGGTTCTGGTGAAGATCCTCTTTCAGGTTGCAGACTGCTGATTTCTTGTTGAATCCACATATGATACCTTCCTTGTATCTTTTGATTAGTGAGCAGAGGGAGAAAGAAAGAGCTTTCTCATGACTTTTATAAGGATACTAACCCCATCTATGAGGTCTCTGTCTTCATACCTCCTGCATGAATTTTGAGAAGACACAAACATTTAACCTATATCCATGGGCATAATGACAATACACACTTTGTAAAACTGCTAGATAAATTCTAAAAATGTGATTATTTTTTTTTCTGTTTTTATTAAAGAAATAATGCACAATAACATAACAGTCTTTCACATACAACCATAATTTACAGCTGATTGTATAATGTGGTAATGGAGCTGAGTAGTTCAAGAGACCCCTAGGCCCACAAAGTCTAAAATAACTACTATTTGGCTCTTTAGAGAAAAAAAAAAATGTCAACCCCTGCTGTAAAGAAAATATTAGGTATTCATTTTCTTATAATATGCTTTGGGCTTAGTTCCAATTTGAGTGGAAGAGTAGAGTCATAAGCACCCCACATTAAGGAATTTACCACAGTCAATATTTTTAACTGTTAAAATTTCAGACCAGGGATGCCTGAATGGTTCAGTGGGTTGAAAGCTCATTTTGCAGCCCCAGGGTCTGAGGATCAAATCCTGGCCTTGGCCCATGTGGACCCTTGTGCTGAACTGGGGTGTGTTCCTAGTTTGGTTCTTGTCAGCACAAGCATCCTATGAGGATGGCCCCAGTTTGGCTCTCGCCCCAGGTGTGCTTTCCATGTGAGAGGACCCTTTCTTGTTGGGGCATGCCTCCCATGCAGGAGTCCCGTAGCTGGTTCCTGCCCTGTGGAGCCCCACCCCCACCTCTGGAATGAAACTATATAGAAAACTAATGAATTGCAATTATGGAGACTACTCTGGGCCCTCCCCCTTCTCTCTGTCTCTATCTCTCTGTCTCTCTCTGTCAAAGACAATAAAAATAAATCTTTAAAAAAAATTATATGTATTAAAAAATTCAGACCATACTTGGTTGAAAATAAGTTAATTACATGAGAGTAAGTGTACTTAAATGGCATTTGTTAATGTAGGTATACAACGAATACAATAAAATAGTCACGTTATTTTTCTGAAATACCGATATATCAGCCTTTTACACAATTACTTTTAACATAGATAAATGCTGAGGATTGTATGAAATATCCTTTCTCATTTTGAAGCAATTTATCTTGACAAAGTCTTACATCTGTAATCAACCATGAGTCACAAGTAAGCCACCTTTCTTTCATTTACCTGTGTTTGCTACTTATTTCACTTTTATAGTCCTTGAGCAGAGCTCCTAGCAACCATTTCTCTCTCTTCCCATAGGAATGAAAGGCAAATTACTGTCTTATTTAGTGATGTCTTTGTGTTGCCTATCCTTTGAGTATAATAGCTTAATTCTTGCATGAAAGTAAACTAAAATGAATTTACATGAATGAAATGTTCAACTAACTGCAGTGCATTATTTTACACAGAATTGCTTTAGAAATTTTTAACACTTTATTAGAAGACTGACCAAAATAACTTAATGAAATTTTAATAAAACATAGTAATCTAAAATGATCTTTCATTTACTGTGAGTTTTTTTTACAGATACATGTACCTTGATAGAACAGCAGAACTAATTTGTTTTACAGAATTCCCATTATGATGTCCATTTAAGTACAATCTACTTCAATGATTTAATAGAACTTGTGCTTAAATATATTAGTTTAATTTATTTGAGCTATGCATGTTATATGTGTATGGTTGTGTTTTAATTTTATTTATCTTTTAATAAAAAAAAATAATTTCTTCTTTTGTGTGGGTATCAACCTATCAATAACCAATGTTGAGGTTAAACTGGCCCTTGGTATTCTTATTATAATTAGATAATGCGCTCAGCAATATCCATCAGGAAACTTGAGAAAAATAAATGCTTATTACTTACAGTATCTGGAAATAACACGGTACTCCTAGGACCACAAAGGGGGGGCACAGATAGAGAGAGACAGACTGCAAGTCTAGGGCCTTGGGATTTTATTTTTATTGGAGTTGAGCATAGAGTTTTCTGGGGTCACTCTCTATTGGTGAATTTAAAGCAGAAGAACTGTCATTGAAAGCCTGGGGAAGTAAAAAACAAGTAGCTTAAATGGTCTATTATTGAAATCAACCAAGATCTCAAAAAAAAAACCAAACAAAAAAAAAACCTCAAACAAGGAAGGAGGTGGGAGGTGGCTCTTTATCTACTTGTGTGACAGGCAGTGTTTTGTTTACTCAAGATAGCTTTCTTTGAAGTGATGTCTTTTGATATGGATGCCTCAGCAATCATAGCTTAAGCCAGGCAGTTGCATTACATAAAAGAAAAAATTTCAGGGTTTATACTGGAAATGTTGTTACTTTAACATAAATACCTTCCTAAAAATGGCTACTATTTATTTATGCCATGAATTTTCTCATTATAAAAAAAAAATAATGTCCTGATAAGAGCAATCTCACCATTTAAAAATATTCTGCTCTAGAGCTACAACACTTCCTCACACTTCTAACTTTTTCCTTTTAGGATAGCAAATTATATGAATTCTTCATTTTTTTAACGATGCAAAATACATTTAGCCTTTATCATGTTTTTACTGCCATACTTTTCCATACCCTCAAATTTCTACTGCCTCTCTCCATTGTGGTCTTCTTCAGCAAAGTTCTACTTATTTCATACCTGCACATGAACACCTGAATTTATTTCAGTAAAATATACATATACCCATACTTCCTGATCCCATTTTAGATGCAGTTAAATAATTTCAAGAAATTATTTATAAATTGACCAGAAATCATAGTAACTTTTATTTATTTATTTATTTATTTTTTTTTTTTATCTTTTCACATTTATAGAGAGAAATTATCTTTTTGTCTTCAGTGCATAGTTATTTCTATTTTACTTTTTGACAGATAGAGAGAGAGACAGAGACAGAGACAGTTAGAGAACCGAACTGTGGGAACTCCCCAGTTCAGCACGTGGGTCCTGCCTGGGCCGGAGCCGG
>PVKE010017349.1:0-30870 GCA_004027555.1 Craseonycteris thonglongyai
GGTTATCAAATCAATATTATTATATGACTTTTAGTGTCATAAGAATTCCCTTTTGGAAGCCATAAAAACTCATTTTTCTCACCATAAACTTTATCTGTCACTTTTCTATTAGGTCAGAGTACTAATGTTGGAGGTAATCTGCTTTGGGACAGAGGGTCAACAAAGTGGTAATAAAGTTAAAAAATGCCACATGGTGCTTTCTAAAGATTAGGATTTCTTTTTCATGTCAACTTTCGGTTAATTTTAAAATAAGGAAGCTTACTTATTGATGGGTGTATTCCAAGTGTTGCTTTAAAAATAGATGAAATGATATTTGTCTTTGATTTTTACATTTGCATATTTCATATTTTAGTAGTATTTTGTGCTTTCTGGAGGTTAGTTCTTAACTAAATGTATACTTTACTGGTAGGTTTTTTTCTTTCTAGATTTTGTAAGTTAAATTTTTCATTATAGATGGTGTTATGAAACAGTTGCATTGGAAAACAATCCCAGGTATAATAGAGTTAGTTTTATTATTTGAAAATGAAACACGGTGTTTAAATTGTAGAAAGTACTAGAACCTGGAGGTTCCATTTAAAAATATTTCTTTACCAAGTCTGAGTTGCCACTGGGTTAATATTTATTGAGTACCCATTCACTTATTGTGTGTGTGTATATATATATATATATATATATATATATATATATATATATAGAGAGAGAGAGAGAGAGAGAGAGAGAGAGAGAGAGAGAGAAAATTGAATGGTTATGAGAAAACAGTCTTAAAATTGCAAGATTGTGTCTCTAGTAGTTGAATATCCAATAAGTCCCTCCTTTTTCAAACATGTGTAACATGTAGATGATCACGCAATAATATTTTTTCTGCTTAATACAGACACTGAGGAAATTAAGTGTGAAACTAGAAATTTTCAGTTTTATTCACCATAATTAAATATTTTCCCTTATTTCAAGAGCCATACCTAATTATTTAAGGT
This sequence comes from Craseonycteris thonglongyai, assembly GCA_004027555.1. Lineage (NCBI taxonomy): Eukaryota > Metazoa > Chordata > Mammalia > Chiroptera > Craseonycteridae > Craseonycteris > Craseonycteris thonglongyai. The sequence goes on from PVKE010017349.1 coordinate 975, forward strand.
ACAAATTAATTTGACATTTTACTTGAACTTTGAGTTTGTGCTATACTTCCCTATGTTCCTATTCAAAAATTAAGTTATCAGAATAGTGCTTTAGTTTATAACACACACTCAGAGTACAGCTCCAGATTCCTTATCTATAAATGAAGATCATGATCTGTTTATAATTATCTAATAATTCAAGAAATATTTAATTAGTTATTACTTTTATTTCATGCTTTAGACAAGCTGTATTTGTAACACCAAATTATAGTGTTTGTGAATAACTATAACCCCATTAGTTTAACCCTTGCTGATTAGCTTTTTAATACATTTTTTTAAATAGCAATATTAGTTAGAATAATTTGAAGACTACTTGTAAGCTACTGGACAGAAGTAAGCCTTTAGTAATTGGCTTATTTAAAACTATTTGGTCTCCTTCCCTAAATTTAAGAAAAAATTATAGTTTCTTTCAGTTACAAGTTGAAATGTAACTCACTGAAGATAACTTGAATAAAATGAAGCCCAAGAGAAAAAATAAAATCACTCATATTTTTACCATAAATGATTATGTCTACCTGTGTGCATGTGAGCTCTCATTATATAATTTTGTTATATATTTTTGTATGTTAATTTTATGTATTCATGCAGTAGTGAGATTTTCCCCATTCCAATAAATATTCTTCATTATGATTTTTGATCATAGTCATTTAACCACAAGAGATTGTCTTTGTTGGATATTTTGATTGATTTCAATTTTGGGCAAAGACTTCAATAAAGACTTCCATGGTTAATTCTTTAATATATTTTTATTTATTTATTTATTTTTGACAGAGCGAGAGAGCGAGAGAGCGAGAGAGAGAGAGAGAGAGAGAGAGAGAGAGAACTGAACTGGGGGAGCTTCCAGTTCAGCATATGGTTCCGCACGGGCTGGGGCCGGGATTTGATCCCCGGTCCCCAAAGCTGCAAAGTGAGCGCTTAACCCACTGAGCCATCCCGGCTTCCCCTTGGTTACTTCTTAAAAGTGGTATTGTTGAATCAAAAGATATGCATAGTTTTTAAGCTTTATGCATTAATAGAGTAGATAGCAGCCATCAAGCTATGTTTTCAGGGGTTGACAAGGGTCCTTTTAATTCACAAACTATTTCATCTACTTTGCAGGTGGCTAAAATGTCACCATCTGTTGCTCCCTTGTAACACATGAGTTTTCCTGGGAGAGTAACTCTTTTGCCATGGCAGGCATTTACTCAGAACACTGTGAAGGAATTTATCTGAAATTAAATTTCGTTCTTACAGGTAAAGTTTGAAAACAAGTTGGAGGGGGTGGGGGAGCACCAAGGGGCCTTCGTGCATTGAGGAAATGGAATGATAAGGGGAAACAAAGTATATACTCGTTTACTTCAGTTCTACTAAGATCAACTGAACAACTAGTACATAAAATCCAATGTATGATATACCTAGTATTAGGAGTTTAAATTATAATCTTTCTACAGTGATGGAGACTGTTTGTTAACTGTGACTGCTAATAAATCCTGCGGAGAGCCTTATGGTCCCAGATGTGGTATATCTGGGAAGAGATACAAGAGGAAATCACCATATTTTTCTAAGTATAAACAATACTTTTGTCTAAAATTGTTAGACCAAAAATTGGGTGTCATCTTATACATAGGATTAACCCATGTACTGATTTCTTAATATTGGGTTAGAAAAGCAGGGGTTGTTTTATACATGGGGCTTGACTTCTAAGCAACCTTACTGTGAACACACTGCTTGCAAAGTGTGAAATTATTTCCCTAAGAGATGATGAGGATATAGAATCCAGCTTTGGATAGTTTGTGAAGAATACTCTTTACTATATAGTCTCTGCTTCCTTAGACAAAATATTTATATCATTGGAATGTGTCCTTGAAGTACAGGTTGATAAAGAGATAATAGTGACAGACAAGGCCAGTAAATAGATAAAAGTCATAGTGCTTGCTCCAATCAGGAAACTTTGAGCTATTGCTACTTATCTTTTCTCTATGGAAACTTGTGTTTCAGATGATATGGGCAAGCGTATGCTTCCTCTGCAAAAAAAAATTTAGAGAATTTTAGATCTTTTAGAAATTATACACTGTTGCCTGTGTATGCCTTTTCTTTACTAACCTGTCTCAAACCTAAATATCCTCAGGATTTAAAAATCCCTGTCTATTATTATCAGACTGACTCTTTTTCTTATAATAGTGGGTACCTAATAATATGCCCCTTGTGATATTTAAAAATAGTGATGCAGCTCTCATTACCACTTCTATTAGCCCCAGATTTACCCACCTCTGGTCTAAACTGGGCTTCTAGGCTTTTTAAGATTTATCATTGACAATTTGTAGATCCTATCTAGTTTTTCTAGTGTTGGCTTCTTTAACCATCAACAATGTCAGACTTAGACCATTGACAAATCAGAAGATTAAAAAAAAATTGCAATTAGAAAAAGAACTGCTACAATAAATAAGTAGAAGAAAACATACTTTCAACTAATCCTTCTAATTTCTATATGCATGTGGAACTTTGGAGATGAGAGAACTGTCACTAATAAGTATTTTAATTTGATAAATATCTCTAAAACATGGTTTTATTGATTTGAATCTTAAAAGACAGATTCTAATACTGCTTTCACCTCAGTCTTCTAATACTATTTGAAAACTGTCATTGCAGGGTGGCTTTCACTTATATAAATTTAATATTGAAAGTATTAAAGGTGTCTAACATTGGTACTAAGCTGTATGGCAATGCCTTTCTTTTCCCAAGTGTTTACTGATATTCTTTTGCCTCCCAAGCTGCTAGGATTTTGCATTTCTTTAAGTTGATTTCCCCTCACTGATAAATAGATTGAGTTGTAAGATTATGTCCTTTTACTGGAAGTGAATAAATCCAGAACTTTATTCTTGATGACATTTATTTCAGCTCATCAAGGTACTGCCACCCATGTTTGCTTGGGTTGCTGCACTTCAAATAGAACATTGAGAATGCTTGTGTGTTAGAGTAACTGCTATTTCTGTTTCAAAATTACTGAAAATGTGATATGTGCCTCCCATTTGGAGAGGAAAGCCTCTCAATAATTTTTTATTTAGTTAATGTGGATTATGTTCTTAGAAGAGGTTAATGAAACTCACCAGTGCCAGTATAGTTAAGAATACTAGTCATTTTATTTTAAACTTATTTGGTATATATACTTGTATTTATAAGTACCTTGCTCAAATCAAGTCTGAGTTAAATTTTGACATAGAAGGCACTGTGGGGTAGCAAGATAATGCTTTTGTGCAGTAAAAAATGCTAGTCTAATGATTAAGCCAGACAAATTCTTCCAGGTCATAGACTTGACTGTCTTTGTTTTAAGTATTCTTGTAGAGTCCAGTCATATCATAGAATATAGGTGCCCATGGCATGAAATATGGCTTCTAACCCCTTAGCAGGGCAGTTGGCAGAACTCTTTTCCTTAGAATGAAGTATGACATTTTAAATACGATAAGATACAACCTGATACATTTAGATAGTGATAGAATTTGTGCATAGATTCTATCTGTGAGTCAATAGTAATCAGTGGTAATAAGGGGAGATTGTAGTTGATAATATAGATCTTTGTTGAATTAGGAAGAAATTGTCAATGCCATTGCTAAAATGTTTTATGGTTTATTGACTCAAACCCACATTTGTTGAACACTTTCTGTTTGCTAAGTGTTAAGCATATTGTGGTAAGCAAGCATAACTAGTCACTATCCTCGTGGAACTTAATACACAGTGCAGGATATGGATACTATATAATCTCTCATATAAATACAGCCTACAAGTGATAAGTACAAAGGAGTACTACAGATTGTTATATCAAGCCGACTAGGACTTTGATAGTGACTATAGTAAATTATGATATAGAATTAACATTGCTATATAGCTGACCTCATCTCTGCCTACACCAAACCTTTCTTGTCATATGAATCTTGGCTACTGTCCTTCTTTCATCCTGGTCCTTAAGGCCTATTATCCTATCAAAAAGGAGTCAGTTTACAGCCTGAGCATGAAGAATAAAGGTTCAGGGAGATCAGGGAGGGATGATTATGCAGGACTGGGGAAAGATTCACAAGAGATTACAACAATGGCTTGAATTTTACCACCCCAACTCTATAGTATTCAGTTTTGCGTGACGTATACTACTATTGTCCTAGATTTATAAACTATTGGGAGTTATTATTAAATAAAATATGTAATAAATATATTTATCATCTTATAGTAATATTTATATTCTACATGCTTATAAATATGAGTGCTGCCCAGGAAAAATCAAACCATAAATGCCTACATTTTTCATATTACATGGCTGGATACTTTCCAGACAGCCCTCGTATATGTTGCAATATATAATTTACATACTCATAATTATTAGACATTGATATTTAATCCCAAAACTTCAAAGACTGGAAAATGGGGGTACCTTTTACTTAAGTCATATCACATGCCTGCAGTATAGTATAGCAGGAAGATATATGAATATGGGGTCAGAAGACCCTTACTCTGTGATGCCAATATTCTCCATTTCTTCCTCTATAAAAGAAAAGTGCTTGAACAATATGTCAACATTCCTTCTACCTATGATTCTATGATACACTTAAGCTTCTTTTATGTAGGTATTCATGTGGGTCAAATAGCCCAATTTTCACCCACTGAGTGGATTTGCAGCCCATTTCGGAAAGGTGGAAGTCTTGGAGAAATGCCATTTTGGGAAAGCAAATAACATTATTCATCTTGTTGAACTTTTATAAAATGAATAATTGTTGGCAGAAATTATTTAAAGATATCTTTTTTCTTCCTCGTTAAATAAAAACCTAATTACTAAATGTGAAATGGGATCTCTAGATTGATGGTGAGGGAATTGACTTATCCTACTTCCACTTCTAGTATTAAACTAGCATGACGATAGATCAAACAGAATAAAAAACTGCAGGTGATTTTCAGAATTTCATGGATCTCACAGATACTCTCTTAGGCCATCAAACTTGCTTTGGCCCAGAATTGAATTGCTTATTGTATTTCTTTTATTTTAATCATTGTTACTTCTATTGTATTAGTAGGTTAAGATAAACACATTCACATAAAAAATTTATTATTTCCAATAAATTCTGCTTTCAATGAAACAATAAGAAAAAAAGAATCATCATTTGAAAGAGAATATAACAAAATGTGGTCTTTTATACTGGCTGCTTGATTTATTGTAGACTTCAGGAACAATGGAAATCATTAGAAGCATGAACTTCTTGACAGTTGTTTGCTTGGGACCTGTGCTAAGTGAAAGCAATGCACTTTAAAAGCAGAATCAACTTCCAATTTCCTTCTGATTTTCAATTCAGCTCAACAAAAACTTATTAACATTCACTATGTGCCAGATCATGGGATAGCTACCAGGAAAATCATGTCATCGTCCCCCATCCTCCAGATTCTCAGTCCCATTGGGAAGCAAGACATGGAAATAGAGTGAAACAACTATAATGATACTGTACAAAGTAGAAAGGAAATCAGTTTAAGAGAAGTTCAGTGAAAGGCTTCACAGGATTGATGATTCATGAACAGTAATTTTAAGAAAAGTTCATTAGGTGAACATAAAGAGAAGGCTGACAGAAAAGAGAGAAAGGTGTGAAGTCATAGAAGTGTAAAATAGCTTCATGAGTGTGAGTGCTTGGGATTGCTACAAGGCAGAGTCTGGGCAAGTGAGGAAAGAGGGATTGAAGTGGGAGAAGGGAAAGTGAGGCTACAGTGAAGAGAAAGGAAGGGGCCAGAAAAGGAAGGTCTTGAACGTGTAGTGCTTTGGGTTTTATCTTTAACTGATGGAGAGATGTTGAAGATGTATGTCACTTGATGATCAGATTTGCATTTTGGAAGATTATTTGTGGCTGGCTAATGGAAAATGGTGTGATGGGAACCAGATTGTATGGTAGCATGGAGAGCTAATTAAAAGTGTAATGCAATAATTCAAATGAATGATGGGATGATTTTCTGGTGTAAAATTTTCTGATTCATACATATATTGCCATGTTTTAAAACCAAGTATCTTTTTTTTTTAATACCTTTATTTATTTATTTATTTATTTATTTTTGACAGAGAGAGAGAGAGAGAGAGAGAGAGATACAGAGACAGAGACAGAGACAGAGAGAGAACTGAACTGGGGAATCTCCCCAGTTCAGCATATGGGTCCGCACGGGTTGGGGCCGGGATTCGATCCCTGGTCCCCGGCACTGCAAAATGAGCACTTAACCCACTGAGCCATCCCGGCTTCCCCTATTGCCATGTTTTAAAATGACAGCAAATTGAAAATATTTTTAGTATTCAAGAGAACTAATTAATTGCTACTTTTATGGTTTGAAATCATTCTTGAAAGTGATAGCAGTGAAAATATTGAAAGAGGGCTAGTTTTGTATTTGTCATTGAAATTACACCAGAAACTTCTCACAAAAGTTTTCATAGTTATAATTTTGCTATGTAATGTGAAATGTAAATTTTTAAAAAGTTAAGGTAATAAATTTATAATATATATACATCTATTTGTGGAAATTATGCATATTTGAAAACAAGTGAATGATGTCAGTATTTGTTGAATTTGCATTTGTTACTGAGAGTTATGACCAAGAAATTGTATTAATTCAAGTCATGGAATAAGTGACTGATATTTTTAAGCAGAAAGTTAAATTTCAAATCAAGAAAGAATGAAAGCAATTTTAGGGAATATTAAATAGCCATATATGCATATAATATTATAATTTTGAAAAAGAGCAAGTATTAAAAAATCCATAATCCAAGTATTAAACTATGCAAATCTCATAATTGGAAAAGTACATTTTAAAATAGCTTTAAATTGTCTCATAAGCAATACAAATCTTCTTACCAAATCTTGGTTTTGGTCCACAGATCCTCAGTTTTTAGTTACTTAAACAGGAAACAAAAGTCAGAGTTGAAGAAGTTAGAACATACATAGTATTGTGGGAGAAAAAAGAAATATGAGAGGGCTACATACATAATTTTCAGTATGAAATATATAAAAATATATTTTAAAATGTTGCTATGTAAGTAATATATAGGTTATCATAAATGCAAGGTTGTATGTCCTATAATCAAATACTGGAATAATGACTCGTTTCTGTGAGTAGATTTCTTCAATTCAAAATACTGCTCAGGAATCTGATTCATTCCTTACTATTAGTCAAACTTCCTTTAATTATGTAGTGTTATATATTTTTAGTGTCTGTAGTTTTAGTATTACAAGGCATTTGATGCCATATTATATTTTATTCTCAGAGATTTCACTGAGGTTTAAAAGTTAGGATTAATTTGCTATGCCTGATTTTTATGAAAAGTAAAAAAACAACTTTTTATAATGTCTGTTTATCTTTGTCCCTTTTTTCCGTTGAGGAGACTTTTCTTAGCAAATGTATTTTTATTACATATTCAACCTTCATAGGTTCTGTTTGGGAAATCAATGGTCACATGTTTCAAAGCAGAAATCTTTTCATGCTTATTTCTTACTCTTTAATGAGATTTCAGGTAGTATATTTTAGCAACTGGGGTTTCCCTGATGAATCATTAAAATAAATGAGTGGGCTGGAAGGTAATGCTAACTTTTCTCAGTACTGCTCTATTTTATTCTGCTGGGTTATTAGTTGCTTTTTAAATAGAACCAGGGCGTGTTGGAGTTGGTGGGTGGAGGTGCAGAAGGGAAGAGGGTCAGTAAGAAAATACCAGGTAAACCTCTGATGACCTATTGGGAAATCCTACTCAAAATTTACTTTCCCTACCATAAAGCATTTAGTTGTTGATCTCACTGTCTTTTTTCTCTGCCAAGCTTAACTTTCCAAATATTCTATCTAGGCAAATAGAAAGTATATTTTCAGCAGTTGATTGAGGTGTAAGGTATCAAGCCATGTGTGGATTAGCCTGTGGAATCAATTTCTCATGTGTGTGGGATTGAAACTGTTAAAACCATCATCACTGAAACCATACATACCTTCCTACAACTAATAGCAGTAAGGTGTCTGTGGAATATATTAATACAATTCCTCTGATTTAAAATTATTCCTTGGTTTTTGGTTGGAAAATTATTTAAGTATTACAGGTAACTGAACTGAAATCATATGTGAGGGCAAATTATGGGTTTCTAATGTGACTTAGGTTTAGTTTTAAAAAATTCCCATGATGTATTTATACTTAGCATAGCTTTTTCAATAATAAATCATTAGCATATTTAGATTTCCTTTATCTATACAGTTAAAAAATTGCTCAACTACCACAGCAGTTTGTAGCTGCTAGAGGAGGTAGACAAAAATGTAGTTCACCTTGAAAATGATCATGGCTCAGGGAATAAAGAAATTGGGTCAAGCTGAAAATAAATGCAGGTATAATGACACAAAGTTTTAATAAAAGTTTAAAAATATTCACAGCATTGGTTTCAGGCTACTTTTGTTCTCAGTGATCTTATCAATGCAATATTAGTTTTTAATTGAGATGACACTAATGGCACTTTCTCGTTTTGGTCAAAATGTTTATGTGAAATAAAATTGTGATACTTGTTTTACTCTTTGTGCTCTTTTAATTATAATTACAAGTACAATTTTTTTTTTTTTTTGGAAAGGTAGATAATTCTTGGGTCATTTTGATCTCTTAGCGGTCTTAGATAAAATTTGAAATTATTTAAAATTTCTTTGTCATAGCTATTACTTTGACTCATTTTATATTGCCAATTAAATGTTTAGCATTTATCCATATATCATTAAATCATAGTATTGAAAATGAATTAATCTTTCATAAAACTTTAATAGTATAGTAGATTCTCATTCATCTGGTATTACTGGGGAATAAAAGATGCTGAGGGAATGAGTTTTTCTTTTAACTTAACGCTTAACTTGTTTAAGCAGAAAAACGTAAAAGTTGATGAAAATTTCTCTGAAACACTTTGTATGCTCTTTTAGGAAGCAAGAATGAATTGGCCATTTACTCTTTTCTTAATGTCATAAGATACTATCATTGTAGTGTCATGCAGAAAAGACACTTTTTTTTTTATTGATATTTGCTTTGTAATGTGAGAATTTTTTTATTTTTATTTTTTGCTATTTCTTCCTTTTAAAATGCCACAACCCTAATTCTGATAGACTTACTCAGTTTAAATGTTTCAAGGTTTAATGTCTGTGGTGGTCCATGCTCTTACCCTTTAATAGATTCATTCACCCGGGCACCTGTGAAAGACGTTGGCTGTGTGTAGGCTTATCCACCATCTTTTGGCAAACACTTGGCCACAGCCTCCTGCCATAAAGGAGACAGGGAGATGCTGTCCTTGCTTTGGAGTAAGCACTTTCAGTGCTGAGCTCCTGTTTTTCCTGCTCTCAAGCACTCACTCCCTAGTGGCTATTGCCAGTGGTACAGACAGATATCTGCATTCACCTGGTTTGCTTGTGAGCTTCTGTGATATCAGGGTGACCAGTTACAGTTTTCTGGGAGTAGTCCTAAGATGGGCCAATAATATACTTTATCTTTCAGCAAATTCTAGCATATTAGCAAAAGTTTTTTTTATTATAACAAAGTGTTGTGTTTTTTTTAACCTCATGTTCATTTGTTTCAAGCAGGATTTTCTAAAACAAAACTAAGCACTGGTTAAGTATTTGAACTATTCTTTAATGTGCTATAATGACATTTAGTTTGAAACTTATGTTTAAAAACCAGTTTCCCTTCTTTTGCTTGCACCTAAATGGTAATCATCTTTCTTTCAGGTTGTGCTTTAAGAAAACCATAAGGAAGAACGCGTTTTCTTGCTGCAGAAGTTGCAATAGAAGTAAGAGGGTGGGGGGGATGAGACGGGGGGGGGGGGGGGGGGGGGGGGGGGGGGGGGGGGGGGGGGGGGGGGGGGGACGGGGACTGCAGGATGTGTGTCCACCAAATGAGCAGAACAAATTTCCATGAATCAAAGGCACTAAGTATAGTTTTCAGAGATGGTAGGACATAGTTATTCTCCCTAGAAAAATACCCCAAATGTAGACACACCCATTGGCCACTAGAAAAATATTCAAGTAAAAGCTGGTTCAAACCTGTACATTTCACTCTTCTTACTGAGCTATTAAAGGGGTGGAAATCTACTACAGTTATAATCTTTTTTCCCCTTTTCTATTTTTCAACCTCCCACACGCTTGGTATTCAGTTCTGCTTACTGAGTGTCTTAAATTTACAGCAGCACCTACACATACTGCCTCCACAGTGGCTGATGGTTTGCAGATAACTCATGATTCAGACTCATAAGAAACAATGTAAATATATGGCTTGATACATGCTCTAGATTAATCATGGGAAAGGGCAGTGTAATGAAGAATCAGAAAGCTATTTTCCCCTCTAATATTGACGTTACTTTCTCTGAGGTTATATGAGTGAAATATTCTTTACAGTGGTTTATATCATGTTCCATCACTTGGGGAAATATCTCAGGACATTTACAAGAGCTGCCTAGAGACCTTTAAAGGACATACAGGGCACATACACCTTAGCATGATTAGGTCAGAGGAAATAAAGCAAGATAGTAGGTATCTGTGAGGTGATCTATTATAATGAGCAAATTAATGTTAAACTGCTTTTACCCTGTTTTTCTGGAAACCTTTGATATAATTTTCAAAATTGCCTTTTATTGGTCTCCAGTTACTTTATAGCATTTTTCATCTTTTGAGGTATTTATGGCTACCATTTTATTAAACTTGGAGGATGTTTGTTAACTTAATTGAACACTGCATCACTACAGTTGAAGTCTAGCTGGCCTGAAAAAAAATCAAGCTTCTGCACAGCTCAGCCTGTGAGCTTACTTCTTACACAGAAAATCTGCAGGGCTCTTAAAATCATATTTGAAATGCTAGCTACCGATGAGGAATGAGTAGCACCCACTGCATTTCAGATGCATGTGTGTGTATCCATCCTTCCCACCTATTCTTGGTGGATAGGGGGTTGTGATTGAAAATTACTGATTTTAAAATGCTGGAGGATTTGAAAGAATTCTTTAAAATCTTCTTAAGGAAAGTGATTTATACTAATAATGGGGGTGGGAGGACAAAGTATCTTTTACTGATCATAAGTTACTATGCTTCACTTTTATCTTCACAACACCTGTCTCCATGTTAGAGCAGGTGAGACTGAGTCCTACAAAGTTAGGTAACTTCTCCAAGTGGGCCTACAGCTGGGAATTGACAGAGCTGAGCTTCAAACTTGTATCTCCATGTCCCCGGAGTTTATGCCTTTCTCACCTGAGGAACACTGCTTCTTGTTTTGAGTTGTTTTGAAGATAAGTGAAATATGTGTTTGTATATTTTTTTTTTCTCAAAAATGCTCATTGGAAGATTCAGACATCAATGAGCTTTTTTACTTTAGTCATTTCTTTGAGGATCACTTGAGACTTTTTTGCTTTGAAATGCAATTTAAGTAGGCGTTGCTTTGACTGAACAAGTTGAAGTACAGTTTTATTAGTGAGAAGCACCATTGAGTTGTTGAGAATAATTATTTTGTGGAACAACATTATTAAGAAAAGCAATATGTTGTTTAATGAGTGCTGTTTACTTGTCATAAAGGAAAATTCAGACATCTGGAATAGTTTTTAAACAATGCAGTATTTATGTTTCTTCCTTAGTTCTAATAGAAAATAGCATGTAATTTAAAATGTACATAAAAGTTTCTATGTTCATACATATATTTTTATTTCACTGAACACATTAACAACAATCATATTATTAAAATAAAAAATTACTTGGTAGTCTATTCTCTGTGATGAAAATTTTACCATGTTTTTAAAAATAACATTACTTTATTCCTTTAATGGGTTTATTGTTCAAAGAAAGGTTGTTGAAACCTTGCTAATTCAGTCATATAACTTTATACTTTTTTCATCTTTCTTTGGGGGTGGGATATATACAATTGTGGGGAAGTGGTTGAGGTATGTCTAGTGTCTCAAGAATTTGTACCCTAAGATATATAATGCTATGGAATTGAGATTTGAATATGAATGAGCTTTCTTCTAAATATAGATTTGTTGGGGGGCATTGATAGCTAGGGAACTTAAAGATGGACTAATATGAGAGTGGCAGAATCAGAGAATTTCTGAACTGGAAAGTGCCTTACAAGTCAAGGGCTCTTGGAGTGGAAGTCTTAGGAGATGAGTTCTAGGACTAGATAGAGCTTTAGGCCAAGCCAGTTCTAAGGTTACTGAGTCAGGGTAAAAACCATTCCAACTAGAAGTGAGTGACCACATCAGAAGAGGACCTTAGACTTCCTAGTGGAAGTAATTTTAAGACATGAAGAAAACAGAAATCAGAAAAATAAAGCATCATTTACTTCCTCTTACTAACATGAGCAATGTAAAAATATTGATCATAAAAATACAAACCTTAAGTTTTATATACTTTTAAAAAAGTGGGACAAGCCTTTTTAAAAAATGTGTCTGTAAATTAATGGTTTTTGCTTTTTGGGTGTAATATTTTAACTTATTAAAAAAATTTTATACATGTTCACATGTTTAAAAAATAATACATTTTTTGCTTATTATCTAGAATCTGTAAAGGATTTAAAGGGCCAATGAGTATTCTCATCATTGAGGCATTTTATGGAGGGTCCCATAAACAGCTGGTGGATCTGCTCCAAGAAGATTTGGAAAACTGTGTCCTTTATACCCTTCCTGCAAAGAAGTGGCATTGGAGAGCACGGACATCAGCTCTGTACTTCTCTCAAAATATTCCTATCAGTGATCATTACAGGTAATTAGAGCCTCAGGCTGTGTCTTCGCCTGTTTTTAATGTACCTGGTGTAAAGTCTTTGCTTCTCTGTTGGCATCTGTGAGATTTTCTGAAACTATGGAATTGGTCAGTATGACTACAGTAGAGTCAACAAAGCAGCAGAGTAAATTACACTCAGGACACCTGTTCAGTAGAAAAGTACACTAATTTAGAATCTACATGCCTTTTCTCGTTTGTCCTGTGATTTTATCACATGTACAAGTGTGGGTGTGGATGACCTGTTTTGGCCTGAGAGGCTTGATCTTGGGTACATCGTTGTTTTGTTTTGTTTTGTTTTCATTGTTGTTTTGGTTTCAATGCCTCTTTCTGGGAGTAGTCTGTTTCAGTTAGTATATTGTGTCTGCTTTATACTAGGAGCTAAGGTTTCAAAGATGGATAAAGCCTGTGCTCTTACAGGTTTTAAAGACTATTGAGGTAACCATAGACAAGCAAACATGATGACCCTATGAAAAATGGAGAAATTAGTTTTTACTGTGACAAACTAAAGGTGGCTTTACAATGGGTAACCTTTGCTTAATCTTGAAGGATGAGTAGATTTGGGGGACACAGACCTCAGTTATGACTGATTTATTCTGAAGTGAGAACTAAGGACACCTATCAGAAAGTCTTATGAACACCCTGAAGAGGTGGATGAATAATAGATTACATTTTTAGGAGGAACAAGTAAAATGGAATCCCCCCCTGAACATTTCTACCTCTTTATACTCTATTTGTAATGTGCTGCCATGTGTCCCTGTTTGTTAAATAGTGGAAGATTATCTTACTATGGTTTTCACATCTGATGCTCTTGACTACATTGGTTTAGGCAGGAGTGGGCAATGCCAGACTGATAAATAATGGAGTTAATGCATGGAGTAGACAGGTTGTTAGGGAAAGGGCACAATTGCAAGCTACAGTGCCTACCTTGGTGTTAGCAGCCATACCCATCTGCTGCTTGTAAGGTGGAGTAGTGACAGGGACACAGCAGCTTGAGATTTAAATGTAGATTGCTGTTCTTATGTAGTAATTTGGAGAATTTAGAGAATAACCCTTTTGGTGTATGAAAACTGGGCATCATCTCTGAGAATTCAGATTGTCATATGGAATAGTAGTGGGCACTCAAGTACAGTGCTTGAGATTATAAAGGTAAAATGATGTTTTGGGACATTTTGAGAATTTTGTGTTTTTCCTTACACAATTTGATGTTTTCTATTCTGATATTATTTTGTGAATATTGTTGATTCACTAATGGTGTGAGAAATTTCAGTGAATGCATCACTATAAAAGTTTTAAAGGCAATGATAAGACTATTGCTGTGTCTAAATATACTGTTTATAGTTGCCTTTACATTTTATTTAATTGTGTTTTCACTGCACCAATTGTATTGTATTACTGGAGGTCACATAATTCGGGTGACTTTTATGGCATATTTTTATTTAACATTACCATTTGATATAATAAATTTTTACAGTGGTTTGAACATTGAAAGAACCATTTCTATCTGTTATAAGATTTCATTTTGATTATGCAGTTTTTTAGTATGAAATTATTGTATTACCAATATATTTATGTGGATAGCATGCAAACAAACACTTCTCTGCCCATGGCTTCCTTACACCCTTTGAGACCTCAGGCATTTGAGGGTAAACCTCACATTGCTCTTGGAAGCAGTCTTATTTGGGAAGTACATTTATGAAAGATCCTAATATAAAGTTGTACTGTCTGATAACCATAACCTCTGTGTCCTAACAGTGGTATCTGGGTTCTTTCAAGGTCAGTCATGTCAGCTGTGCAGTTAGCTGTACTAATCTAATCAGACTTCACTAAGATATTCCTTACCAGTTTATCTTACAATTATATTCGACCAATGATAACTTACAGACTCTTTATCAAATAATGTTTTTGAAAAATTTTGACAATTAGAAGTAGCTTGAAAACTTATACTAAGTTAAAAAATATGTTCACTCAATCCTAGCTTGAAGTGCAAAAATAACCTTTTACTATACTAGATAAATCTTATCTCTGTAGAGACTTTTAAAATATATGAAAAGTTTTTGTTTTCTCGTTACTTACTTTGTACATTTGGGAAATAAAATCATCAAAATTCATAATGAAAAAAATGAATAAGCACCAATATTGCCTACTCTGCAAAATTATTGTGAACAAGTAGTTATGTGTTTAATGAGAAAGATCTTGAATGCAGGCACATGTGCTATTTTTTCTGCATGTGTGGTTGGTGTTATAAGCTTGCTATCTGGAAGATATTTTATTACAAAAAGAATAATTGCTTCAGCTCAGTTTATTAATTTGCACTTTATTTTGAGAGCTGAAGGAACATATCATGATTCACATTTAGAACTGCATAATTTCAAAAACTCCACAAGTTATTTTTCTCGAAAGTAGTCGGTCGTTATTGTAATTTTTAGGTTATATTAAAGCTTTGCCTTTTGGAAACTTTACAAAATGCAGAAAAATGTTTCTGAGGATGTGCCTTAAATTTCGTGTTCTGAAATGTATGAGTCATTTGTTCCAGGATCTACTTATTAAAATATACCTAGACTAGGCATCAAAGACATTTCATTCTTTTATCTTTTTTTTTTTTAAGATTTATTTTATTGTTTTTGAGAAATGGGAGAGAGAGGGGGTGGGGGAGAGAGAGAAAGAGAAAAGGGCAGACAACCCAGATCAGTCTCCATAGTTGTATATCATTAATTGTGACACAATTTCATTCCACACAGGTGGATGTGAACAGAGGCAGGAACCGAGCTGGGGTCCTCCCACTTGGGAGGTGAGAACCTTTACCATCACAGTTTAGCATGTGGGTTTGCATGGGCTGGGGCCAGGATTTGATTCCCGGACCTCACTGTTGTAAGGCAAGTACTCAACCTGTTGAGCTATCCTGACATCCCCCCATTTATCTTCTTCGTAATATCTTTACTGAACTCAGTCATTTTTTTTTTACTCTTAGCTGCTTACAATTATGTTTTTTATTCTATCTGAGGTATTATTATAGATACTGATCATTGATTAGTTAACAGTCTTTCCTTTTTCCACACAATCATTGCCAAAACTTCCCAGCTTTCCTTGCAACTAGAGCTGGTCACTCACTAAGCTTTGGCAAATTAGTGTTTGACTTTTTAGGTTTCTTCCAACAGAAGGTTTTGTTGTTTGTTTTTTCTGCTTATGAAAGGAGAAAGCCATCTCTCTTTTCCTACACTTGAATGTGACTGTGATGTCTGCAACATGAGATGACAAGAAGAGGAGAGAATGCTGGGGCTCCCAAATGAAATGGCTGATGGGATGCTGGGAAGAGTCTGGATTAGACTTCCATTTTGAGCAATATGAGAACTGTTTAGAAAAAGTCCACCCATAAATGCCTCGATTTTTTTATATTACAAGCCTGGATACTTTCTGGAAGGGCCTTGTATAGTTGCCTAGTCACCTGAAAACCCATCATCTCTAGAACATTTAGAATTTCTTTGTAAAAATGTAACAAATTTTAAGTCCATAGCTGAGCAAAGAGGATCTTAGGAGGGGTATGGAAATTAAAGTAGGAAGCTGATTTTGAAGCTGTGGTTACCTAATTTTCCTAAAAGGAACTGGTTATGTTATATTCCTGAAATGAAATATTGTGCAGCTCTAACCTAAATTAGGAACCTTTCTGTGTACTCCTTACGGGAACCTGTCCCAGACATATTAAATGACAAAAAGGTGCCAAAAAGTGTTATCAGGTGCTATCTTTGGTATAATACAGAGAAAGGATGTCATAAGAACAAAACAGCAGAGGAGTACCCTAGAAACGAATAAAAATAGTTGTCTGAGGATCAGTGTAGCAGAAGCTGTCAGGGTCCCACCCCAGGTCCTGCCGACCTTTCCCTTCATGTGTCCTGGCAGCTTTCTGCTGCCAGGATTGGCAGCTCTCTGCCAGTGCACTCATCAGGCTATGAGCAGCTCCGCACAAGTGATTCTCGCCCCTCCGATGAAATCATTCTGAGGTGTGAGCAATTATTAACAAAGATTTTCTGAAAAATGCTGTAATCAAGAGATGTAAAAGCATAATTCTAAATAACTTATGGGTCACAGAAGAAATCATAATGAATTTCAAACAAATAGAACTGAATTTTAATGCACATACTGTGTATCACAAAGTGGATTACATCTAAAGTGGAAAAATTAGAGAAACTGAAAGCAAATATATAATTGAGATGAACAAACTTAGAGCAGTTATTTTGAAATAATAAAATAGATAAGCCACAAGACAAATTGACATATACATTTTTAAAGGAACAATTTTGAAATGAAAAAAATGTAACTACAGGTGTGACACATCTGTAAAAAGGAGGAAATGCTCTTAATACATTTGAAAACATAGACAAAATGGATAATTTCTTAGGAAAAACACATAACTTATAAAACCTCAATCAAAATGAAATAAAAAATCTGAATGGAAATATAATTATTAAAGATGTTGGTGCATTAGCTGAAAATCTCCGACTGAAAGACAGAAGCTGGTATCTTGCCCCCACGCAGATCTGCCTCTTTCTAGACTTGTGTTACCTGAGGTCAAGTGTCTATTGTTTTAGACTTTCTGTTTCGTATAGGCATAGGAGTCTTAGTAGCTGATGATAATCATTATGATACCCATCCTTCGCCCCTGACCTTTGTTCTTAATGCCTAAGGAGGGGCAAGGAGAGCAAATAGTTGGATAGAAAATAAATGGAATGAAGGTTTGGTTGGGTCAAGTAGAGCATAAAGTGAAAGTAGAACTTAAAGTGATACTTGGTTGTTGAAAATTCTGTTATAATTTGCTGTTTTCTTTAATCCATACCATGACTGTGGTTTTTTACTAAGCAGATTTTCTTTGAAGGAATGTGTGATTTTTGGGGGGGGCGGGGCGGGAAATGAACATTTTTAGCTGATATGAATTACCTATATATGTTTGTTGTTTATAGCTAGCCTTTGTGAATAAAGGTATGGATAAATTAGTGCATTATAGGTACATTAATAAAAAAAGCGGTGGCTTCTCAGTTTTTATATAAATTGGTAATTGTTTTGTTTGGCAGTTCTATCTTGTTTTGAATTGTTACTTTTTTTTCTTAAGATTTATTTTATTGTTTTTGACTTTTTTTCCTTAAGATTTATTTTATTGTTTTCTTAAGATTTATTTTATTGTTTTTGATAGAGAGAGAGAGAGAGAGAGAGAGAGAGAGAGAGAGAGAGAGAGAAGGGGGAGGGTCCAGAGCAATAGCCATAGTTGTATGTCATTAGTTTTTGACATTGTTTTATTCCACAGGTGGACACAAGGCTGTGCAGGGTGCGAACCGGGCAGAGGGCCTCCTGAAAGGGAGGCGTACCCCAGTGGGAACTGAACTGGGGTGGGAAGCACATCACAGTTCAGCATATGGGTCTACATGGTCCGGGGCCAGGACTCGATCTTCAGACCCCAGGGCTGCAAATGAGCGCTTCACCAGCTGAGCCATCGTGGCTTCCCTGAATTATTACTTCTTGTTAAAAATATAACTTTCTGAATAATAATAATACTTCAATAATAAAACATTCTCTTATTAAAATATACCTTTCTGAATAATTTAATCATTTAAATCATGAAAACACATTTTTATTAGTCGTACATACTAGTTGGAAATATAAAAGTAAATGATGATTTAATAAGTTGTAGATTAGTGAGGTATTGGTAGGCTAGCCTAGGCCAATCATTTTATATTTTTATAGTAACCAGAATAAGATTTAATAGGGCTAAATAATAGCAACCCAGCTAACATATTGAACACTTACCATGTGGTAGACATTGTACAATCTTGGAAGTTAGATACTCTTTTCCTGGTTCAAGAGAGGAGGAATCTGAAGCTTAGAGTCGAGTTACTTGCACTGGGTTACACAGCTAGTTAGTGGTGGATGTGTGGTTTGAGCTTAAGTCTGGCCACCTGCAAAGGCCGTGTACTGTTCATTCATTTTTAAGCCCATATACTGTTTGTTTTTTTAAGCTCATGCTCTTAACCACTATGCTATCTTACACCTTGCTGAAGCAGGGGAAGAAAATTAAGTAAATTAGACCTAAGTACCTCTTGATTAAAAATATATTACCAGATTTTACTATTAAAAGTGGGTGTGGTACTTCTTGGAGTCTTGAGAAGTATTAATAGTTCTTGAATCTTGTCAGACGCTGGAAGCTGGGAACCGGGGGCCTTTTCAGGTCTGTGAATCTGAGATTCTCTTATTTTCCCTCAGCATATTTCTCCTTAGTTTTCAGCCATAGAAGTCACAAGTTATTTGAATTTTCTTCTTTTGAGGTTTTTCCTAATAATACAAATAAAACACTGCACATGATTTTTTTTTTAATCATAGGGTAAACTCATGAATACACTAATAACGTTCTCTGTTTAGGATGCTCAGTAATACGTGCCATTCCCAAGTTATCCACAAACTGGTATACTGTCAAGTTCTCTACTTGGTTTATGAATTTGGCTAATGAATTTGGCTAGAGGCACTATTCCAGTGCTGCTCAGCTCACTTCCCTTATATCTTTCCCAGTTGTGTGCACTTTTGGGGTTTGGATGATGTTCTGACTGTGTAAATAATATTGTCAGGAGGTGCAGTGCAGCATCCTGCAGTCTCACCAACATGTGACTGCTTTGTTTATGAAAATTGGTCAAGAGTTTACCCATGACTGTTGTCCAGCCAACCAAGCTTCACTATCCTCTACTGCCTAATTGTGGGAATGACTAACCTTCAAATTACTCTAACACATTTTTCATTGCTAAACTGGAAATTAACCCTGTCACCATGCTTCCTAAAAGGTGGTTTCCAGACCTCATCTTTTCCACTTTACTTTGTGTTCCTCTATCAGTACTCTCCAGAAGTAAAATATGCCAGTAGCATATTTTTGTTTTGTTACAGACTTTGTAGTTTATTCACACAAGTTTCTAATTCAAAAGTGTTTGTATAGTTAGTAGCATGCACAGTGAACCCACTGCTTCCAAGGAATTAAGCATGGCCAAGCGACTTCAGGTGTATATTTTTAATATCTCTTCTAGCATATTTAAAAAATTAAAAAAAAAAAGATGCTGGGATGGCTCAACAGGTTGAGCACTTGCCTTGCAAACACAAGATCTGGGGATCGAATCCCATCCCCAGCCCTTGCAGACCCACATGCTGAACTGAAGCACAACTGGTAACTGCCAGGATGATGGCAAAGGTTCTTGCTTCCCATGTGGGAGGCCCCCAGTTTGGTTCCACCCAGTGTAGCCTCACATCTACCAGTGTGGAATGAAACTATGTCACAACTAATGATGTACAACTATGGAGACTGCTCTGGGCCCTCCCCTTTTCTCTCTGTTTATCTCTTTTGCTTTCACCTTCTCTCCAACAATAAAATAAATCTTAAAAAATAAAATAAAATAAAACAAAACACCATATTTAAGATTCTATACAGCCCCAAGTAGTGGTTCCTATGGATGCAAGATATGCTATTGTGTAAAAGAGCTCTGTCTGTAGAGTAAGGACCTTCTTCCCTTTGCTTTTAGAAGTAACATGCTTATTTTTGACATAGTAAGCAAAACTGTGAGTATGAACTCATAGTGCTTCTAATGTAGCTGTTTTTAGGTGTTGAGTGTTTTCATCATGGTATTTCTCCGCAGACTGGGAAAAAACCTTTAGAAAATGAAAGATACTTTTATTGTACTTCCATTCCCAAAAATTATTTCTTCTTTTGAGAAGTTTTTCATTCTTTATTGTCTTAGTTAATGGAAATATCTCTGCTTTTGGTGCTGTATAGGGTGTGCACAAGGTATTAGTGTTTAACTTTATACTTGGGGTTTCTAAAGCCATGGAGCTTATAGACACTCTGTAACCCTTTCCTGTAGCCTCCCCTGTTAAACAGGAAAGTTTCCATGTTCACCTATTCCCACAGAGTCAAATTTGGCCTCTGGCTGCCTTGGGACAGATTGTCCCACCCATTAAATGACTAATTCTTGTCCATCTTTCCTTCCTTTATACTCTTCTGTGGTTCATTCACATGATGGACCGCTGGTCTCCTGACCATCCAGCCCGCAGAGATAACTGCATGCAGAAGGCAGGAGCTGAATCAGGCCTACTGCTCACAAAAGAGCATTCATGTCCCGTTTATCCTGCTGTCTTCTAAAGAACATAGTCCTATATTTTACTGATTTTTTTTTTTTTTTTTTTGTGAACAGTCTCTTATGTTTCTCTTTGTTCACCATCTCTTGTTGATAATAAAAATTTAACATTCCCCCTTTTTTAAGAGAAATTCTTGGTGACTGAATATATGTAGTTGAGAGGGCTGTGGCTGGAATGGTTTGGACAAAATCCCCTCAGACTTTTGGCTCTTTTCTAAGCCTGTTTCCAGTTTTTGTTCTTCATCAGCATAATTATTAAAAGCTTTTATATGAAAAGCCAGTGCCTGTGCTGGCTGGCACTGGTGATAAAACGCCAAACATGACAAACCTGGATAGACAGTGCTGGTACATAGTAAGTGTTTAGTAAACTCTTTGTTGATTGAAAGAAAGCTTCTTATTGTATATGTAGAAGTCCAGATTACACACAGGATTCACTGGGTTCTGCCTACCTTTGTAAACTCATCTCCCACTGCCCTCATCTCATTAATCTGCTGTAGTACTGGCAGTGGCCTTGTTCACGCTGAAATTCCAAGCTCTTTCCTGCCTCAGTACAGTTGCTACTTTCTGTTCTCTCAGCTGGCAACACTAAGTCATGCCTCCTCCCCACACCTTTTGCTTAGTCTTTCCTATTCTTTAAGTTTCAGCTAAAATTACACCTCAGCGAGGCCCTCCCTGACTATACTATCTAAACAAGCCCTCCATCTCAGCATCCTTTTCCCCATCTGTAATATTCTATACAATTTATTGTTTTACTTGATTGATTTTTAAAAAATGTACTGTAAGTTCCATGATGACAAGGGTATTATTTACCATTTATAGCCTCAGTACCTTATATGTTGCCTAGAAGATAGTAGCTGTTGAGTAAATATGGTTGAATGAATGATTTCTTATCTGTGGGTTTGGAAATACAAACAAAATATAGTTGTAATTAGCTTTACTACTTTGACCTTTTTATTTTTTATTTTTTGCTATGGACACTATTGGTATACTGTGTCTTGTGATATTATCTCTTTTACACAGAAACTGCTTAGAGACATTTAGAGGCCTGTGTTACTCAGTTTTATTGGATTAAGCTAAGGAATTCTGTACATTTTTACTCACTTATGTTTATGGGTTATATTAATCATACTATGAAATCAGACATCACTCATTATGTAAATTTTGATAGAAAAAAATAGAATTTTCTGTAATTCCCCTGTATAAGGGTGTTTCTTGGAAAAAAGTTTCTACTTCAGGATCTTTATAGAATCTAGAATATACTTGTGGTATTTTGTAAAAATTCACTTGACTATATTTTAAGGCTTTATAGTTGTGGTGGCCACTCATGAACAGTGGACTTTTAATTTATAGTACAGAAGCTATAGGATAAATGAGAAATTTGAATTTGGTCCAAAGAGATACTTTGTTTGGTCATTTGAAGTTATTTAAGCATTTTTCGTTTTTAGTGCTTTTTCACATATAGACATTCTTTGTTTTGGCCACAAACACAACTAGTTGCCATTATTTTATAACCAATCTGTTTCTAACATTTATGTTACTTAACTGGCCCATTTAGGGCTTTGTGTTGTAGCCCCTGGATTAGAATCTGTCTGAAAGTGAATCTTCAAATGATCTTTAATAAAATAATTTTAAATGTACATGTACATAGAAGAATATATTAAAAAAGTATAAATCACTTGTGCTTGAAAGAAACTACATATTGCAGTAGGAGAATCAGCAGTCTTGGGTTCTAATCCCAGCTCTGCTATACATTAGTTGTTTGACTTTGGAAAAATTATAGTTTAATCTTAGAGTCTTGTTTTGTTGTTGTTTTTTTCATCTGTAACTAGAGGTTTTGATTTCATCTGTTGAGTTCTGTGATGTGAACAAGAAATTAAAACAAAGATCAAGATTTAAGGAATTCTAACACACGGCAGATTCATTCTCTCATTCAACTCTATTGTCTGCCACCGCTTCATTTAACAGAAGATTTTTTTCTTTGTCTTTTTTTTTTGTCTATCTCCTTGAATATTTAGCTTTTATTTTTGGAATTACAGACTTCTGGGGAATAATTTTTGTTTTTTCTAGTAGTGCTTCTGTCTTTTAAGTTGCTCTGTTGTGACTTATTGTTTGGATCTCTTATTCCAGCCTCAGTTTTTCATGATTATTTGTGTTTGACCTTTATGTTAACTTCTGTCTCTATAGGGCATGGGACATAGGACGTGTACATTAAATACTTATGGTGTTACTACAGATCTCACACAGTATAGTCAGTACTGCAGAGAAGGCAGCATTCGGTAAAGCAGTGGAGAGGAGAGAGGTTAATTCTCATTCAGGAAATTCTGGAGTAGACTGTAGAGATGTTAGAGATTTTGATAGATAGAGAGGAAATCAAAGAGTACTGTAAAAGAAGGAAGTATTTGAACAAAGGTATTAATGCTGGAAAAATTGGGAAAGGTTTGGAAATCTCAAAAAACTTGGTTTAGCATGAACATGTTCTGAGTTAGGAGGAGTTGTGGGACATTAGATTGGGATGATAAGGAACATCTTGTCGAGTTCATTTATATTCTTTATTCAAGATTAAGAATTTGGGGAGCTTTTGCTTTAGGCTATGCATATCCTTTGAAGGTGCTATTACTGAGGACCCTGTTAATTGCATATGATAGAAACCAAATTCAAAAAAAATATACTGGGTCACATAACAGAAAGTTCCACAGTGGTTGACTTCAGGCAAGGCTGGATCCAGTGGTTCATTGATGTCATTATCACTCTTGATTTAGTGACTTTACTTTTCTCTGGTTTGGATGTATTCTGGAGCAGGCTCTCTCCATATGGATGTCTCCTAGAGCTAAATTTATATTTCATCAGCTTAGATACTCTTTCTGAAAGAGAGTACCTCCCTTTTAGCTGTTCTAGGAAGAGTCACAGATGGATTGAAAACACTCTAAAAAAAATTATGTGGTCTTTGTGAAGTTATGTGGTAAAAGGCATCTAATATCATGATTGGCCAGGCCTGGGTCACCTGACCACTTTGCAATCAGGAAGTAGGATCGACCCCTTCCAAACTATATGAACTAAACGCAGTTGACCAAAAGAAAAAATTCATTGCTATTATTTGAAGGAGGGGAAACAGTGTTTTACAGACCCAGACAAACAAACAAACAAAACACACAAAAACAAAAACTCATACAAACAAACTAACAAATGGTGAATACTATATTCAGATATGAAAGAGAGGTAAGGAACACTGTGCCTGGGATGAGTATTACAGCAATGTAGTAGGATGAAGACCATGGATAAGGTTAGGAATGATCATTGGATTCTAACCATCTAATGGAGGAATAGTGAGATTCTGAATGAGAATGCTGGTAGGAGGAATGGTAAGAGGTAAAGGAACTAGCAATATGAATGAAAATTGTGTTTGCATTTCACTAGTTTTAAGACTTGTCTAGGAGCTAAACTGAAATTTACCTTTGTTTTATCTAAGTGAAAAGAATTTGGGATTCAGATTAATTTAGTCAAAATCATAGAGATCACTGTTAGGCTATATTAGTGGCTATAATTATTTTAAAAATAGCTCTGCTAATTGTAAATCATTCATATTTATCCATTAAATTAGTTCAGTGTGTTTACTTCGGTAGCATTTTAAGTATTCCATGTACTTAAATGTAGCAAAGCTTCCCTTTCTTTAAAAACTCAAAATAACACTGCTTCTTTTCTCTATTTAAATAAAATGTGTTATATATACATGTGTGTATATACACATAATCAGTTAAGTTACTTATTGTATTACCTGGTATTAACTTCTAAAATTTATCTCCTACCCTCCACCCCATAAAAAAAATTAGGTATTAGGTGCATTTGTAGAGTTCTTATGTTATTCTGTATATCAAGTTCAGACTTTTCCTCAGTGGTCTGGACTAGTAAAGTATACATTTGAAGAACACATAGTGTGTGTCAGACACAAAAGATGAAGAGTTGAGTGAGTAGGGTAGTATGCTTTAGGAACTAAGTTTCTTGTCTTGGACACAGTTCTGTTTCTTTTCTTCTATTTTTTCAGTATTATCTGGACAATGTTCAGTTGAATCAGCATTTCTAAAGCAGTCACATATATACTAATATGTTTCTAGGGAAACCCCCCATACTTGGTAACCTGTTTTTCACTATAGTACTACCCCGGTAGATCTAATTATGCGGTTTTTAGCCCATAGGTTATATATCCAGTATTGATACAAACATTTACTTGTGTACAAACTGTTTTGGTGGGTTCCAAAGTTTTAGAAAGTGAAAGTAATCAAGAATGTAAACGAGTCTTTGTCACTGTTAATTTATTTTTCTCCATCATGAGCTTAAATACAATGAAATTTTTTTCATGAAATCTGTTTATATTAAAGACATGTATTATTTGTATATTGTGTATATTTGTGCATATGATATTTGCATTAGAGTTTCCTATGCAAATGTAGTGATTCTTAGCTTTCATTTTGTAACATTGCGAAAAAGTCTTCAGTTTCTCAAAGGGAATTTTTAACTTTTTAAGACAGAAAATTATCAACTCACTTTTGCTTTTTATATACTATTTTATAAAAGGATTGCTACCAGAAAACCCAGTAATAGCTCAGTGTTATTATCACAAAGGTTTAGGAATCTTTGATTCTTGCAGTTGTTGGAAATGAAGAGATTATAACTTGGGTTTTATAAAGAGTGATTAGTAGCATTATGCAGTTATTTTAATAGCACATTCTTATTTTTTCCAAGTGTTCAAAGATATTTAATGACACTCACATTACGGTAATTTTATATATTTTTTTATTTTATTTATTTTTTCACAGAGACAGAGAGAGACAGAGAGAAGGGGGAGTGCCCAGAGTACTCTTTATAGTTGTACATCGTCAGTTTTGGACATGATTTTGTTCTATACAGGTGGGCGGGGGCCGCACAGGGCAGGAACTGGGCAGGGGCCTCCTACGTGGGAGGCACACCTCCTCGAGCCAGGAGCTGAACCCGGGTGTGTGTGTGTGTGGGGGGGGGGGGAGAACCAAACTGAGGGCCTCCTGCATGGGAAGCATACTCCAGTTCAGCATATGGGTCCTCACAGGCTGGGGTCAGGATTCGATCCTCAGTCCCTGGGGCTGCAAGAAGAGTGCTCAACCCGCTGAGCCATCCCAGTTTCCCCAACATTTACATTTTCTTTGCAGTTTTTTTTGAAAATGTAGGAAAAGTAAGAGAAGCATAGGTAAAAAATTGAGGTCTTGCTTATTCAGAAGTTTGAGTGTGTTTAAGATGTAAGTAGTTTATCTAAGTAATCATTTTCTTTGCCTGATTTTGATGTTTTAGAACTGCTAGTAGAAAAAATAAGACATACATACATACACATACATATGAGACATAGAAACAGTGACAGTTTTAGAATTGAGTATGTGAAAGACATTTAGGCTTTTGGAAACATGATTTTAATATTTATCTGCTTGCAATCAATTTTATTTTAGATGCTGACAGATGGTAGCGATCCACTTGAACAGTGTTGAGTTTTCTTTATTTTTTTCCCATGGAAAACAGCTCCCAGAAAAGTTTTGTTCTTTAATATGCTCAGTGTACATATGTTTTACATACATTAACTAATATTAAAAATGCGGTTGCCAATTAAATATCTAAATCTGAGAGGACTTGTGGTGAGTACCAGCCTCTTAAAATTGTTGAAAAAGAGTTTTGATGACTAGGGTTGTTTTTTTTTTGCTATTGCATCCTTCAGCCCTCTCTGGACCGAGAAACTAAAGAATTCGCATAATCAATGTTTCTCAGCTATTATGTTGTGGGATTTCTACTGAATAGTGTCATTTTTGATGATAAACCCTTAAGATATTGATTATATCAGAACTTGGAGAATTGAGGATATATACATTTCTATTATGACCTGTTTTATATTATAGCAAAAGAAATTAATACCTTTGTTATTATATAAGGGTTTTAGGCTTTAGATCAGCTTAAATAGTTACAAGCTTGCTATGTCTTAAGCTTTAGAAATATTGTAGGAATTCTCTAAAGTAAATATATTGCAACCTGGCTTTGTTTGGTATTTTTGTTTTACATTTTGAAGTGTAGGGGGTGAGGGGGAAATCCTTTCTCTCCAAATGTATCTGTATGAGTCACCTGAAGTCTTTCTTCTAATAGAGTATAATGAAATGGTGCCATATGAATCAGTATTTCCCCATTTGAATTTAGAATATTCGGTTTGAAGTCATCAGCATTCATCTACATTTCTGTTTTCCTTTTCAGTTTGTCATACAATTTTTTTTTCAGCTGATAAGCTGCATCTAACCAAGAATGACTTCTATTTTGTATAGACATGAAGTGTCAATTGTTTTCTCACTTATTCTGTTTTACTGACTAATGAGGTATTTGTTCACAACTTCAAACCACAGATGAGGCACATAGATACTGACTAATACTGACTTATACACATTAGCCCACACAATGTGAATTCCTTCAGTGTTTGGGCATTCCTCTCTCATACCTGTTAGACATATTATCACATAGTCACTCAAGGGAGTGGGAAAGAGAGCTGCACCAGAAGTCAGAGGAACTGAACTCAAGGCCCCGGTCTGGCCCTCACCTATAACACTTACTCTCATTCTGTATCTTCATCTGCAGACTTGTGAAAATAAAAAAATGATATCCCTTCACATTTATCTTCAAGGTTCGTTATGAGAACCAAAGGAGATAATAATGTCTCAAGAATATTTTGTAAACTGGAGTGTAAGATGTTATGTGAACTTAGAATTGACACTGTTCTTCTGTGTAACTCATTGGCTCAGAAGCTTTATTTTGTTATTTAATCTCTAGCCTTTAGTTTATCTATTATATTTAAAAATGTAAGTAGAAGAGATGATGCGGAATGAATACTTTGATAAAAACATAATGTTTAAAGAGTGTTTGGCCCAAAGCCATAATATGCTGCTCATTCTTTAATACAGCGGGCTTATAGTGATAGAATGGGGAGAAATGATAAAGTGGATATCATTTCTCAATGTTTGGTCTTTATCTTCATTTCAGTTCTGGTATAAATTTTGAATTATAGCTAAAGAGCAATATGCAATTAAGTACAGTAGTGGGTCATAATAAAGAATTAAAATAGTGGTCATATTTATTTTTGTAATTAGAAAAGTGAATTAATAATTCACTGTTTATTCATTTTTTTTAATTAACATTTGTGTGATGACTTCTATTTTGTAAGGTATGTTGCTAGGTACTTGATTTGGAAGTGTGTGAAAGAATGCTGTTCATGAAAAGGTAAAATGGAAGGTGGTTGGTTGAATTACACCCTTATCTAGTAGACACAAACGCAGGGGTATCCAGCCTTTTGGCTTTCCTGGGCCACATTGAAAGAAGAATTGTCTTGTGCCACACACAAAATACACTAACATTAATGATAGCTGATGAGCTAAAAAAAAAAAAAAAAATTACTAAAAATATCTCATGTTTTAAGAAAGTTTAAGAATTTGTGTTGGCTGTCATGGGCTGCATGTGGCCTGCAGGACTTATGTTGGACAAGCTTGCACTAAAATATTATTAAAGAGAGAAAAAAGGTGTACAGTTGTCTCATGGATCTGAAGGTTTGACAATACCTATTGCTTCCCCCCCACCCCCACCCCCAAGGAAAAGCAGAATTTCATACTTGTGATAAAATGCCTGTAACTTTTTAACAAAAGTAGTCATTTCACATATTTAATATCATCTCTTTGCATAAACCCCAAGGAAAAGAATCATGCTAATGTCTGAACATGCAGAAATTTCTCACATTAATTTTAATAAAGGAAAAGCAGCTAAACATTGTAACTACCAAAAATATTAGTTAAATGGAAATAAAAGTTCTAATATATTTTCTTGAAGTTGATACGAATTTTAGAAAACATAATAAAAGTTTTGTTTCTTATTTACCGTAGAAATGTACATTTCAGGTCAGCTGTGTCATTGGCCACCACACTAGTGCAGATTATTCAGTTGGAATATATCTTTATAATTATTGGAAATATGTATGCTGAAAGCTTTGTATTGCTGGATAAAATTTTTGGAAAGGCTTTATGTATATTGGTTTTGCATTTTTTCCTTGTAGAACTGGGCTTTCTTTATTTCTTTAAAACATCTTTAAACATGTATTTACCTTTGCTAATTAGGGCTGAAGGTACAATATACTGCAAGAGAGTTGGAAAAATATGTTTGACCAGAATGTCACAGAGAATAACACCTACCCTGCTCATTTAGCTTTCTTCTTTTTCTTTGTCTGTTTAAATTATTTCTTATACCTGGTGAAGGAGTTAAGATAAAGACTCCCAACTACTCACAGTCGGGCTCCTCATTTCCTCCCTTTCCACATTATTGTAAATCTTCTTTTCACTCATTTCTTGTCTTTCACTTCCAGTATCTCACCAGTAAAAAACAACTCTGAATAGCTATTAATAATGTTTTAGTGTCAACCATGTCACTGCTAAGCATTTTACCTACTCCATTATGCTTGGGCAGTATTAGTAAGGGTGAGGAGAGTGGTCAATATAGGAGTGGATGAGTGGAAAAAGAAAAATTGGTAAAGTAACAGATAATTAACTCATGGAATTTTGAGCAACTGAAATTCAAAAGCACATATTCAAAGAATATTTTAAGGTTATTGTGGTGTCTTGTGATATTTAATATTGGCCTTTTATTGAAACTTTTTCTTAAAATAAGTAAACTTCATCATAAATTTGCCCAGGAAATGTTTTATTATTATTTCTAAGTACCTTGAGGGCAGAGATTTTATCTTTTCCACAACTATTCCCATGGTCTAATTCTTAGTTTTCAATAGATATTTGTTGGCTGAAGGAATAAATAATGATAATGCTAAGAATTATCAATAAAATTCATAAGACATATACTTCTGCTATGTGCAATATTGCAGTTGTATTTATTTATAGACAAGAGAGACATAGAAAAACAGTGACAGCTGATTT
>PVKE010017350.1:0-13683 GCA_004027555.1 Craseonycteris thonglongyai
TTTGATTGGATCTATTGGCCTAAGACCTACTTGTGGCCAGGGTTTCCTTACAAGGTGCCTTGTTCCAGGATGAAAGATCCAGCAAGAGACATTAAAGGGTGTATAGTATCGCTTCTGCCACGTTTTATTCATCAAAAGCAAGTCACTGTAGCCAGCCAAATGCAAGGGGACAGGAATTAGACTCAACTTTTTTTTGTTGTTTACAGGTATCATGTCAAATAGTTTGCAGCTGCATTTTAAAATCCTCAGGGTTGTGAAATCAATACTAACCTCTCTAGATGATTGATTGATTGATTGATTGATGATAGATAGATAGATGATAGATAGATGATAAGCTAAATATATAGTTAAAATATCTATCTTAACTGTAGATATATTAATTTTGTATCATTAACACTCTTACACTTATATAGGGAAAATATAAACAAAGTTAGGCTATTACAGGTACTTTTAATAGAGTCTATATGTGACTTCTATTGTATTTTTTGATATTTCTTAATCTTTATTTTTGTACCCACTTATTCTTAAGCTAAAGCAAGACAATTAAAATTCTTTGTCACTCCTCTGAGGTTAAGTTTTATATAACATCACTAATCACTGTGACAGCTGTGCACAATGTCTCTGAAATAGGGAGTAAGGCAGGATAAAGTGGGTGACTCCAGGTATAGCAGACAACACAGGCTCCAACATCTGAGAGACTCAAAATCTGCATTCTTTGTGAGTTCTGACTTTGTCATTTACTAAGTTGTCTGACCTCTGTCTAGTTATTTAAATACCCATGAGCTCCACATTTCTCAACTATAGAGTGGAGTTACTAACACTATCTCTAGGGAATATTGAGAAGATTAAATAAGATATTGTTTATAAAGCTCCTAGCTTTGAGCTCAGCATATTAATCATACTTCCTTTAGCTTTATATGGTAATAAACACAGACAAAAATATCACAGTTCTAGTTTATTAAACTATAAGCATTCATAGAGGATGATACTCAGTTGTTTTTAAAATAACCCATTTGATCTGTGCTAATCATCTTTTCCTTTGGTCATTGTGTAACACCAGACTAAACATCACTCCAGGATTTCACAATAACACGTCACTATAGAGTAAGTTTTTACATCAGACATATTTTTCCCCTTTTCCAAAGTTTCCCTTTTATCAGAACAGAGAGAAAGTCAGGTGTTATAACACATCTTTAAGTTCCACTTTTTAATCTAAGTATACTTTACAAGTTTTTAACATTTCCCTCTTGCAGAACCCACTGGTTTTGCTTCTACTCATTATTATTGTAAACTAGTGTTACAGGTACAAAGTAGCAAGATATCCTCTGTCTTTCTAAATCAGGATCTTTTTGAATGCCGAAAAGCAGGAAAACAAAAGTATGGCGCTGGAGATTTGGATGTTATTTTTTTCCTGTGTACTTCAAATTTTATTCTAAGTGTATTAATGAAGATGATTTTTGCATTTCATTTTCAATACATTTATTTTTTGAATAATGTAGTTTCTATTTTTCAGATAAGTAAAAATAAGGAATAAAACCGATTTTCAAACTGATTGCTAATTTATATGAATTCATGTATTCAAATTTATGATCTTTGAATCAAATACAAGTGCTCAATTCTAGTTTTCAAATCTCTCATGTTATTTACATAAAAGCCTTTTTGAAATATCAAAGGGGATTATTTGTCATTGAGGATATTTCAATAGTATCCTGATGTTTCCTGAAGACCATCTAAAGGGATGTGAAAAGAAAATACCATTTAGAAGTTAAAGCTGACCAGTCACAAACACTTCACATGTATATATATCCAAATGAATTTTTTTTTAGCTTTTTGATATGTTTTAAATTCTGATACAATAGTTAATCCACAAAGATATGTTTTAGTTGTGAATAATTGAAACTTAATAAATAAAGAATAATATATCTATAGCATGTATTCTTATAAAGTAATATATTAGTTTCCTATTGCTGGTATAACTAAATTACCACAAGCCCAACACAACTTTGTAAACTCTCTTTAAAAATTATGAAGTTTTTTTTTGGGGGGGGGGAATTTTTTATTTTTTAGCTTATCAGCTATCACTAGTGTCAGTGTATTTTATGTGTGCCCCAAGATAATTCTTCTTCCAATGTGGCCCAGGGGAGCTAAAAGGTTGGACACCCCTTCAATAGAAGTTCTCAACTGGAGCCGTTTTGACCCCCAGGGGACCTTTGGCAACATCTGGAGACATTTTTGGATGTCACAATTTGAAGGACACTACTGGCATCATGTGGGTAGAGGCCAGCAATGCTAGTAAACATCATACAGTGTATAGGATAGCAACCGTCCTCCTACTCCCACCCCATTGCAAAGAATGATCTGGCCCCACATGTTAATGGTGCTGAAATTGAGAGATCTTGATGTCATGTAATGTGGAACATGAGATAGAATAATCCTTGTCAATATTAATCAATAATATGATAAATGCAAGCATCTGTAAAGGTGAGTATTCATGCAAAAGCAGGATTGGTTGTCAAACCTCAAAATTCACAATTTCCCCAGACCAGTTCCTAGCCCTATCATCCCGAATGCAGGTAATGTACCACGATCCACAAAGTGTTCATATAAAATAACTCAGTGGCCTCCTCAATTCCTCTATTTCTCTTGTTGTCCACCCTCAATCATCTAATCATTCTTGATAATTCTGCCATCAGATTCTATCTTCATTGTGACTGTGTCTCTCCATTGGCACTGTTCTCCTCATCCTAAGCCACCATCACATCTTACTGGACACCGCACAGCCTCCTAACTGGTCTCCTTGTATTGTTTCTTGCTCTTTGCAATGCCTCATTCAGCAGCCAGATTTTAATGTTTGCATTTGGTCATGCCATTCCATCTCAGGGCTTCCAATTGCACATAGAAGGAAATCCACACTTCTTACCAGGGCTCACCAATCCCTACCTGCCTGAGCCCCTCCTAACTCTCTATAACCTTACCAGCAATGATTCTGTCTGTCCAGTCTGACTAGCCTCATCCAGGTCCCTCGGACACACAGGCTCCTTCCTGACAGGCATTTGTACTTACTGTTCTTTCTGCCTGAAAAGATGCCCCTTACCAGATCCCCCTGAACCTGGCATTTCCACATCAGTTCAGAGAAACCATCTGACATGACTTTGTCCTAATCACAACCCATCACATTCTATGTTTCAATTTTCCCCTTAGGACTTGTCATTATCTAAAATCATTGTATTTAATTTTGTGCTTTTTTTTTTTAGTGTGTTACCTCTCTTCCATCTCCCACTTTATACTCACAAGTTCTAGAGGGGATTTAGGTCTATATTACTACCACTGTATCTCTAGTAATTAATTACAGTCTAGTCTATAGTAAACACCAAAGAAAGTGAGTGAGTATAAATGCATTAATTGATTAATTATTCCAATTAATAGTTGTTTTTGTTTCCATGTTAAGCATTCCAGAGCATATCAGAATAAAGTAGAAATTTCAAGGTTGATATGCCCCTTTCAAGTGTCCAGATATGCACAGTGGGCCTCAATCTTCATTTTATGTATCAAGATTATTCTAAAAACTATCTTGATATGACACCTCTTTTTCTCCTTTTTCTCTTTTCCACATCCACCTCCACTCTGTATACTCAAAGTAAAGCTTCTTTTAGTTGCTGATCCTTATATGATTGTCAACAGAAGTTTCACCTAGCCATTGAGATTAGATGTGATCATAGTAACCACCATAATCTTCTTAATCACTTTCTTTAAAAGATTTTTATTGCATCTTAGTTATAATTGTAATCTATTATGGGATCAATTCAAATTATCCAGAAGTGTTTAAAAGTGCAGTCAGCAACCTCTACCAACCCTCCTCTTTTAATTACCATTTATCCCATGCACAGAGGGGAGGGTATGGATCTATCTTGCTCAATACTTGTGGTTTGTTGTGAGGGCAGTATCTGCCTACATTGCCTTTTACTAAATATGTGTAGCATGAATGAGATAATATAGAGAGAGCAGTTAGCATAGTATGTGATATCTGGCAGGTGCCCAATAAATGATTCACAAGGCATGAGAGAAATATGCAAGGTAATCATCTGCCTCGTGTTAGTAACAAGACCATTAGGGGAACCCACCAAAGACACAATCATGGACAAAGACACAGGCTGCGGGGAACAGAGTACCACTTCCTTCTCAAGGGAAGGACTCAAGGGAAGAACTGAATCAGTCTTGTGAGAAAGGCTAGTGTCAAAATTAATAACATCTTTCTAACAAGACTGAGAAATTTAATTAAAATGAATTTAATACCTAAGCTAGTTGCGGTTTGAGGTGCCAGAGGCAAGAGCTGACCGAAGGTGGGGCCCAGCCACTGTGAAGCCCCAGCACGTGGTGCTGCTTGCATAGAACCAGAAACCAAATGTCTTGTTGCAGCTGGAATTAATAAGAATTACAGTAGGAAGGAATATAATACTTGCGTTTTTCTTTAAAAAGTACCTATTTGCATTCTTTTTGTGCATTGCTTAAAACAGAGAAATGAAAGATTCATTATATTGTTTGTTTTTAGGGAAGTCATGTTTTTGCAGAAAAATGTAAACTTAATATCAGAACCTGGGGGAAAAAAAAGCCCACCTTTTGTCTTAAGCAACTCTATATCAAATCATACTGTTTGGGGCATGCCAGGATGGCACAGCAGATTGAGTACTCGTCTTGCAGCCCTGGGGGTCCAAGGATCATATCCCAGCACTGGCCTATGCAGACCCATATGCTGGACTGGAGTGTGCCCAGTTCAGTTCTCGGCATGGTGAGGTTCCCATGCAGAAGGCCCCTGACCCAGTTCCGCCCTGTGCAGACCCACGCCCACCTGTGGAGTGAAACTATATTGGAAAATGGATAAAGTACAACCATGGAAACTGCTCTGGGCCCTCCCCTCTTTTTCTGTCTGTCTGTCTCTGTCTCTCTGTCAAAAACAATAAAAATAAATCTTTAAAACATAACAAATAATAATACTGTTTGGCTTATATGAAATGATAAAGCTAAAGACTAACCCAAAGGCTAAAATAAATAGCATTTGTGGTTTGTTGATACAGGCACACGTATCATTGTGGCATGATGTGGATTCACCCCATGAAGGACACATGGTCAAGCTCAGAAGGCACTCAATTAAATGAATTTTGTTGCCTAAAAATGAGAAGTTCAGAATGGGTTAATATTTCTTTTTCTTAAAGGCTTTCCTATCTTAAGAAACTTTAAAAAATATTCTTACATTGCTGTTAGAATCTGATAGTTGCAATCAAAAGCAATTAAAGAGAATTTCTTTCATTTCTGTCCAGCCAGTGTATTTCCTATTCTTGTTTTAAAAGAAAAGGAATTCTTTCTTCTGAATTATCTAGGAAGGAAAAGTTTTGAGGATGTTTTTTTGTCAAAATAAGCAAACTCTGTGTTCTCCTCTTCAATGTAAATATAAAGAACTCTTATTAAATACTGCCCATATTTTATGGGTTCATCTTCTCCAGATGTATTGTCCAGGTGTGTAAGCCCCAGCTCTCAGGGCGTACATGTCTAACTCTTGAAGGCACACTTGAGCTCATTTCTAGCGAAGTCTAAATTGTTGGGAGATTTGAACATTACCATAAACTTTGTATTTAGGGTAAAGTTGATATCATCCCATTCTCAATATGACAGCATGTAGGAATGTGTGTGTCTTCCTGAAGTAAATATAACTAATACTATAAATTTACTACTATAGGCACTGGAAATAAATCAATCACATTAAGTAAAACAACTGTGGATTGAATACCTTATTAGCACTTAAGTTAAAATTACTAGTTGATTCATTTAATAACAAGCATAAAAATAATGTATTACACTTAGTACATATGAATAGTGTCCATTTTATATGTAACCATTAGAATATGATCTAGTGACTTCTACAATAAGCACACTTTCAGAAGATTAAATGCAAAGAAAGAGGCACATAACCTAGAATATAAGTTGTAATCCACACATATTTTGGAGAAATATTTTTAGTAACCTCTTTTCAAAATTTTAAATACTTTACAGTAAACTTTTTGTTAAGAAACTGTAATTATGAGGAGTAATATTACATAATTTTCAAATATATTCTGCTTTCCAATTTCTATTTCAGAGAAGCTGTTATACAAGTAGTACTCAAGATAGTGTCTTCTAATACACAATATACGTTATTTTTAACTTGCAAATTATTCTTTGATAGACTAATAAGTCACTGAAAACTGTCTTAAAGAATCCAATTCTTTAGTTTCTATTCCCAACAAATACTTCCTTAATTAAGTCTGTCTTTAATTATCAATAGCAATTAGCAGCACAAAAATAAAGACCTGTTTTATATAATCACTGAGAGTTCTCATTTTCTTTCTTGGAAGAATTATACATTTAGAATTTATGATATTTGGAGGAGATAATATCTTTTCTATTACTTTGCCTTCTGTGGTAGAATCCTGGCAATTGATGGCATTGGTAGAGGCGGAATAGTCTGGAGATGCTGATACTCATAAATTAGTCTGAGTGACTTGAGGAACTGTGGAAGCATTAATAAATTAAAAAAGTCAGAAGATAGGGCTAGTAGTGTCAGAGGAACATGGTACATTTGCTTTCAGAAGCAGTAAGTATTCAAATTATCCAGGAGGCAAATATAAATGTAAGAGTTTACATTGGGGAAAGTGTTGATGCTGAATAGAATAAGTCGATATTCATCTTTTTAAAAAGGTGGTGATTAAGAATTTGGAATGAATGCATTTGCAGAGAGAATGATAGGAGAGATAGACGGGAAGAGGAGCTTGGATAGTGTTTTTTGGGAAAATACCTTTAAAAGATGAAGTTACAAAAAGCAGGAACAACAGTCAAAGGAGAGACAGAAAGTTGGTCCAGAGCAGACAAAAAATAATAGTTTCATAGACATTAGGACTTGAAGAATTGTCAAAAACAACCAAGAAAGACTAGAAATTTTTGTATTTTTTTCAAGCATAGGAGAAAGGAACTTCTAGAAGAAAGGGAAGGTCAACAGTATCATAATCCAAAGTTATCTAACCACAGTCAATTTGTTAGTTCTCTGTATAGCAAACCCACTATCATTCAATGCTATTTTACTGCTCTTTGTTTATCAGCCAGTACCTTCAGAGGCCTGGAACAATCCTTGAATTTAATCCCAGTGGTGATGCAGGTTCCTTTTCCCTGCCCGGAAGGTACAAATGTGGTGTGTGTGGAGCTGATGTGCAATGTGCTGGTGAGCAAAGCCTGCTCTGATAATCTGTTTATTTTTGGATTTTTTGGGTTAAGTTATTACCAGGACCCTAGGAAGCAGTTAAACGTACTTATTCCATTGGAATAATGGGTACTCATAGCAATAATGGTACAAAGATGAACCGAATTATAGGAAAAACAAAGTGAAGTACCCAAGCTCCCAGAGATAAATGGCTGTATGTCTAGAAGGAGACTTGTTGGATCAAAGGGCACGCAAATTTTTTCAGCTTTTACATCACCAAATTGCTCTGCAGAATGACTCTATCAATTTACACTCTGCCAGCATGGTTAATGGGCTGTAGTATAATTGTCTGTTTATTTATCTGTTATCCTCATTAGGCTATAAGCTTTTCAAGGACTTTTCAATCTCTCAATGCCCAGCATTAAGCAGTTAACCTGGTATAGAGCAGGCACTTCATAACCCACTTCCCTTTTCTAAATTCTTTGAAATCCCAAACAAGTGCCCCAGTTGATATCATAGAATATATGATAAGTCATAGGGGGTTGCAAAATATTCCAGATTTTCCCCCCCAAACTCAACATATTTATAAGCTCATAGATACAGTTTAATATCTATGTTTTAATCCAAACATGCATAATGAAGTCTATTTATATATTAGTTAACTTTTAATAACACTTTGACAGGTACTGTTTGACTTGGATAAGCATTGAACATTGAAGTTGCATAAATGTAGAGTATATGTGTATGGATATTTTAAATAGATATCTTCCACATTTTAATTATTTTAGTAAATGAAATTTCAATAACTTCCTGAACATTTAAAATTTTGAAAGCATATTACTATGGTGATTATTTTTAAATGTCATGTAGCATTATAGTTTTCCTTCTGGGACAAAAAATAAATCTCTCAAAATCTTCAAAGTAGATTTTGTACTTGGATGTGAAATCTTTAAAGTTATAAAGTAATAGTATGATGCTTTTCTTTTAACAACAAGATAAAGTTCCAACATTATTTATGTAAGACATGAATGGAAAAATTATATTTTAAAGAAATTATATTTTAATTATATTTTAAAGAAATCTCCCATTCTAGAATAGGAGATTGATATATAAAGAGGTAAGTTAAAATACAAAAGATAAGTTGTATGATAGAGATTAAAAACAGAATTCTATAGGAAGAAGAGAAGGAAATAGCTCACCTTAGAACTATTTCCCTGTGTGTCAAAGTTCATTTAAGATATTTGCATTTCTAAAAATTGTCTAATGATCCTACTGGTAATGATGCTCTTAGATATCTGAGTACGTTTTCTGCACATCATCTTACAAGGCAAACATTTACTGAGCATCTACTATGTGTAAAGTACACAGACATGGGAAAATGTCTCAAGCTGACAAAGAGCTTTAATACTTTTTGTCACATATTTTATAAACAATTTAAATTCAGTCAATGTTTCATGACTATTTGTATATATTTTGTGTGTATAAATAATCATTAAAATACTTACTTTTTTTAGTTACAATGTTCTTAATAAATATCTATTGAATGAATAAATGACTGACAAGTAATATATGTATTTAATTATTCATGGAGCCAAGTTATGTTATTTACAAAATAATAGCTCTGTGCCACAATTCTGTAACATTCAAAAATATTTAGCAAAGCCATTGTTTGGGAAAAACAGGAGAAGGATAAAAATGGTTAGAAGAACTTAAATAGTTAAGAAAAAGTGGTAAAAAAAAATATTTGTTTTAACATGAGTAATATGACTTTGAACAAAACTGTAGATTTAAACTCTGTTTCTGCAGTGTATTCTCTATTTTTAATTATTGTCCAGCTCTATGTAGGGCAAATGTTTTAGTCTTCCAAAAGTAGTAATATTTTTTATGTATTTATACCTACCCACTGAGACATACCTTAGACAGTTAAACTTCTTCATTGATAAGATGAAACAAATTGTCAATTCATGAGTGATATAATCCAAGTACACAGCTCTAATAACACTTTTGTTATGTTGGCACTGAAATGATAGTGGTATTATAATACTATAGGAATTCTTTTTAAGTAAAATAATAGCAAATATGAATCACCATCATCTTCTTTTATGGACATGAATAGACTACTTGAAAAGATAGAAAGGAGGCTGTAATTAAAATGGAAAAACAAAAATGTCACACCCTTGTGTGTACCAAAGAGATACAATTTTTGCCAGTGATACAGCTAGCAGATATATTCATAGTTCAGTTGGATTTTAGTCATGAAAAAATATACCGTATTTTCCAGCATATAAAACGACCGGGAGTATAAGACGACCCCCTAATTTTACAGTTAAAGCATAGGTTTAGTCCTATATTTCTCTGTATAAGACTACCCCCCACTTCCGAGGCTGTAGTCTTATACAGCGAATATAGGCCTAAACCTATGCTTTAACTGTAAAATTAGGGGGTCGTCTTATACGCCCGGTCGTCTTATACGCGGGAAAATATGGTAAACTTTTTTTTTCATTTATGAGAACATGTAGAAGCCTTCTGCACAGTTACTTTAATTGAAATGTTATTGAAATAGCTATCAGTGCATTCTCACAGAATGAACAAAATATTGAATTTAACTGAAATGAGATAATGGCTAATGGCTATGCCAAAGTTTTAGGTTTTTAAATTGTCTGTTCCTTTTCTTTTTTTATTTTTTATCAATACTACTT
This sequence comes from Craseonycteris thonglongyai, assembly GCA_004027555.1. NCBI lineage: Eukaryota > Metazoa > Chordata > Mammalia > Chiroptera > Craseonycteridae > Craseonycteris > Craseonycteris thonglongyai. The sequence goes on from PVKE010017350.1 coordinate 9,925, forward strand.
CATTAATAAAATTTAGAATATTGGAAATTTGATCCTCACACTTCAATTCTACTGAGTCTGTTATGTCACCTGAGAAAGCAGTACTTAATATGATTCATTTTAAATGATATTTTGATTTTAGGTATGTGGAATACATGTTTTTATCTATACTTACTATGTTAACATTTTTGAAACCATTCAATCACATTCTAAGCTACATGGCTATGAAATTTTGTACACTTAAGTGTGTAACATGGTTCCTTTCTCACTTTAATTCAAGAATAATAAGAATTCTTTTCTGAAAGGGAAGAGTACAGATGTAAGTAAATATATTTATATTTAGACATTGAATTATCTGTTTAGAGATTAGACATCACAGATAACATGTTCTGAAGTTATACATTCATGTTCTCAAATGTGATGAGCACATTTAGAGTATCATATATAATCTAAAATGTATTTGCCTTCAAATATACTCATTTGACTCATTGAATATAATTGTATTTTTGTTTCTAACATGACAATAAAATGAGGAAAGAAGAACATTAAAGTAAATAATAAATATCTAACAAGTGTAATTTAGTTCTAATAAAACCATTCAAAAATTGTCAATCTCAAAATATATTTTAACACTTATGTATCAAATTGTTATGAAATTAATCATAACTTTGCATTTGAAGTGATCTTATCTTATGGCGGTATATTATCTGTATTTTAATATCTCACTAGTACTGATATTCTTATCAATGAAAATAGTTGCATTGACCTTAGGAGCAAAGAGATAATTTAATGGGAATTACAGCAACACTCTAATGAAGCCTCTAATATACCCATCACTGTCATGAAAGAGCTTCTGTGGGAAATTGGCTTTATGACGTGTTTTTTTGAACCTTTAGTTTCCATCATTATACAATTTCTCGTGAATTCATGAAAGATGGTGGGGTAAAGCAAGACAGATTTTAGTCTTAATATATAACCAGTTTAGGTTCTTTAGTGTGTAGAGCTAACAAAAATATCAGTTGATTTCAAAGGTAGCAAGACTTTCTATCTAATACAAGCTTATCCAACCTGTAGCACATGGACCACATGTGGCCCAGGACGGCTTTGAATGAGGCCCAATACAAATTTGTAAACTTTCTTAAAACATTATGAGACTTTTTTTTCTTTTTGGAATTTTCTTTTTCCTTTTATTTTAGCTCATCTGCTGTCGTTAGTGATAGTGAATTTTATGTGTGGCCCAAGACAATTCTTCTTCCAATGTGGCCCAGAGAAGCCAAAAGTTTGAACACCCCTGATCTAAAACTAATAATGTAACCGACCCAATAATGAACAAAACTAGATCTGGCTACCAAGAGGGTCACCAGGACATTTTGTCTGTGAGTTGTGGCTCACTGCCAGCAGTACAACATAATTAATTCATAGGACCTGTGTAAATGTTTCTGAACCATTAAAAGCCAAGAATGTTTTAAAGTATTATACAGTAGATTCTCTGTTAACTGGAACTCAAGCAACTAGCACACTCAAGCAGCTGGCAAAACCAATTTGCCGGATTCTTGAGATTTTATCAGTTGCTTGAAAGTGCCGGTTGCTTGAGTTCTGGCTAATGGAGAGTCTACTTACATTTTTCCAGCAGCTACCAATCACCTTGGGTGCCAATTAACTGAGAGTCCACTGTCTATCATGTGAATTAGTCCTACAGCGTCCTTTCTTTTTCTTTTTTAATGTTTCATAGTTTTAATTATTTTAAAATCTGCTAAATAGGTGATACTGACTAGAGAAGTCAACAAACACTATATAATTTGGGGGCAGCTATTCCCAAAATGAGGACCTTTTGCTGGTCCACTTCTAATCACTTACAAAGTGGAAGATATTAAGTAGCTCCATTTTATGCAGCTCATTTTATGTATCATAAGGTTATGTATCATGGGGTTATCATAAAAAATCCAGAAAGGTTCTAGTTTATAGCAGTCATTTATTTTTGCAAATTTAGCAAATTATTTTCTAAGATTGCTGAATGATGTCTTATTATATATGCGTAGCATGACTATCATCATTGGTTCTTTCAGATAGAATGGCTAGTAGCATGTCTCAAAGGTATGAGAAATTCCCTCTTGGTGCTGTGCCTGAGCAAAAGGTCACCTTGTGACAAGAAGATTAAAAACAGTGTTAATTCTTACAATGTATAGAAGACAGATTATACTAAGAACACTTCATAATTATCTGATCATGTGGCTAGAATGCATAGGCTGATAATTAATTAGAGTACCCTGCCATCTGAAGACCAGAAATATCCCCTGGGCCTTGTTTGAGGTATAAGACATTCTTCTATCAGATGCTCATGGTCATAAGTTTCTTGTTGAAGTAGACAGGAACATAAAAATTACACAACGTTGAATTTTTCATGAAAGAAATGCTTAGATTTTGAGAACACATAGCCCCTAATTAGAGTAAATTACTCCTGATGGAATAAGCTTTCTGCAATAGCAAGAAAAAAAACAAATTTAATTTTGCAGTGCCATAGGGATGTCTTGACTATTCAAAAACTATCTTAAGAGCCACACTTTCAAGGGCTAAGCTAATAGAACTGAGGAGGCAATAAGCTTATTAGCATTTTCTAAGGAATTTTGAACACAAAAGATATATTTACAATAATAGCCAACACAACATCTACAATTTAAGTGGACACTGGCAAAAAGAAAAAAGTAAATCGTATTTATTAAAATGACATCAACTAAATTATGATACTCGTTTTCTTTTGTATCGCTTATCATTTTTTAATTTTTTAAAATTTGGCTATCTCTAAATCCTAATAAGGTAATGGGTCAGCCTAGATTTGGATAACTTATGAACCATTTATATATGTGTCATTCACTTGTTCTTAATTCATAACAAAGCTTTATCAAGACCCCTCACTTTAAGACTGCCTGTCAATCACTGCTATCTATAATATGGAGGCCTGGAGAGATACATTGCTTTTTTCCCCAAACAGTTTAGAAGTGTAAACTCTGGCTTTTTTCTAAGGCAGGGGTTCCCAACCTTTTTATACCCTAGGGCGCAATCTAAAATATCGATATTTATTTCTAAGGATATTTATTATTGAACAAGAATAAAAAATAATAAACAAAAATAATTTTAAAATAATAAATTTATTGTGCAAATTATATACACACAAAGAAACATATATACAAAACGTAATACAAAGTAAATAAAAAACACACGTATAATAAAATCATTTAAGAAAACATAAAAGAAAACATAAAAAAAAACAATCTGTCAGTGTGATCTTTGGGATTGCATTTCATTGGCCAGTGCCTCGTAATTAGGAGAGTATGACAACAACCCTGTTAGCAAACAATTATTAAGATGCTCATTGGTAATTCGAGATCCATATCGTGATTTTATTAAATTCATGTTTGAAAACAAAGATTCGCATAAATACATTGACCCCAAAAACGATTTGATTTTATATGCTGCTTTTTTTAAAAATGGGAACCTTTCTTTGTCGACTATGTTCCATAAGTCCTCTGATATTAAGGATTTTAGCAAAATATCGTTACTAAGGTTCAAAATTTCTAACTCTAGTTCTTCTGCTTTCCCCTGAACAAGGTCTGCAATACATGAGGCTAGTTCTATTCCATTTATTTGGCAAGTGAAAGGATTGAAGGAGACAATTGGCTCGATATTTGTAAGCTGCAGAAATCTCTCTTCAAACTGTTTTTGAAGCACTTGCAGGGTCTCAATAAATAATGACACGTCTAATTCATTGTTACCTACCATTTT